>SJOL01007113.1:299814-342052 GCA_004794785.1 Opisthorchis felineus
ATAAGTATATATCTACATGTATATATATATATATATATATATATATATATATATATATGAGTACCAACCCTTTACCACAGAATAGTGGAATTGTGCCACCCAGTTTCGGATATCCGCAAGGATCGGCTTGGATTTTAATTTGTGTTCAATACCTTCCAAATACTTAACAATCTCTGGACATTCGTCGGCAGTCTGAAAACTCAGCAAACTCAATTTAGCAAACTGTCAGTCTCACACATAGTGGCACTGACCTCAAATTTTCCTCCAGTTTTTCCTCCGCATCCGCTTAGTCACCGGAGATTTTCCAACTCCAGCACCCATCCAAACCAGTATCATCTGATTTCACCTAGAATCAAATCCATGAATGCCTCAGAAGGAAGAAAAATTCACACCTCCCACATAAGAAGTCGTCCCCCCGAGGAGCCACTAAACACATGACCATGTGGTGTGGATTCCGGGATTGAAGGATGAGGACCACCATACCACTATAAGTGCGAGTTAATTATGCAGCTGGTCAGCAGCTCGTGGCAGACCGGTTATATGTTCAAACTACCAACCGGGAGTTCACAGGTTTGAAACTCTCTGGAGTTTCGTGAGATGCTCACTACTAGTGATTTCCAATAAGGCTGATACAGCTGTATACTGCTTCTCGGTTTTTCAGCATAAGTCTTTATTCAAAATTCTCAAACCTCCTTATACTACCAATAAAAATGAAAAAAAAAGTTTTTTTTCAAATTATCTCTTTGATTTCATCATGGTTAACCGTAAGGCCAAGTAAACGTCCTAGCAGATGCCTCGAAATCCACTTTCATTGTTCTCTTTCCCTTCGCGTTTATCTGAAGTTCATAGATTGTTTTCGATGAGAAGACCTATTCAAACTTATATCTGAACAGTCCTAAAGTGAGGTATTTTCCGATCTTCCGTTGCAAGAATGCTATCCCAACGCTTCAATCTTACACTTGGTCATACATGTTTCCTTGGTTGACTCAGAGTAACCACACCCTGGTCCTGCTTTGGAAGAGACGAGGATCAGACTCCTCTTACACACAAGTTTTTTTAGTTATCCGTGAAGACGTTCCGTTGAAAAATACACAGTGAAGCATTCCTAGGATGCCGGAACGGCTATCAGTTATTAGGATGACTTCTCCAGCCAAAAAACGAAATTTCACGCTGCCTTATTCGTGACAAAAGTATATTCTGCATAACACTTTTAATAAATATGTTTTAGGTTTCCACCTTTCGGCTACAACGTCGATTTCAATATCTGCAGTCACCTAATTTTCACACAGAAGTTCTCACTTACGGCATAACTCTGAGCAGGCACCTTCGCTAAACGCTCAACTCATTTTCCGGACATTTTCTATTGACCAGAATATTTTTAAGCTGAGTAACCAACTTTACGCCACCGGGATTGCAACTGAAACAAATAAGATTTCATCTGCCGTCTCCATAATTTCGACTGCAGTCAGTACATTTGCAACTGCAGTCGGCATGCCTTGAAACAGAATTTATGGCTATACCAATTGCATGAAGTTCATCAGGTGCTCCGTTGAATCTAGCCTTGAATAGCGATGACCCCTTTGATCCTTCTCCGTCCTTCAAGAATTGGTACATGCACATGACAGTAAAACAATGGGCCAGGGAATGGTACCACCGAACCGTCCTGGCACGGTCAGAGCAGCTGATTTGCATGACAGCTGAGAAACTGAAACTAGCGTGTTCTAGGTCAAGAGATCAATGAGACCACCTGATGCGCGGTCAGACCAAACAAAAGTGCACACCACACCAGATAACCAGGGAAATAATGGTTACCTTTTGCACTCTTTGACACACTCATTTAGTGAGGTAGGCTCAAATGAATCCAGCTGAGTGTCTCGTTTATGATGTTTTTCAACTTAATGTGCATCACAAGACCGCCTCAATTCGAGATATCGGAGTACATTT
Source organism: Opisthorchis felineus (assembly GCA_004794785.1). Taxonomy (NCBI): domain Eukaryota; kingdom Metazoa; phylum Platyhelminthes; class Trematoda; order Opisthorchiida; family Opisthorchiidae; genus Opisthorchis; species Opisthorchis felineus. The sequence goes on from SJOL01007113.1 coordinate 301,759, forward strand.
TCTTGACGAAAAATACAACATTTGAGTGGTATATTTCGTTAGGAAAATAACTGTCCTTGTTCAGAGGACAGGGATTATCGTAAGCGTGGAATGCAACTAACCATCAGTGGCTGTTTAAGGATGCGCATCATAAGTCTCAGTAGAAAACCAAACACCATTAAGAGGTTAGATCAGGAAGATTAGGGATCTTTGATTACGCCCTCAATTGTTTTTTTTTTTCAACACCGGGCTCGAAAATCGAATAAAATTATGTTAGAAATTGAATGGAGGTTGTAGGTGACAATCAAACAGATCAATCAGTTGTTCAGCCGTAAAACCCCTTCGGTGTTCAGCTTCCGTGCCGCCTGAATAAGACATGAGGGTTGAGGTACTGCCAGGTTGTCCAGCCCTAGACAAGAGCAGTCAAGATGCCAGGGTTGGGTTTGAACCACAGACTTTCCGGTCAGTAAGCCTGCGCCCTAATCACTGAGCCATTTCGAGCTCCTGTAGATGACAGTCCGTAACAGATCCCTAAGGTGTGATGCTAGACACTAGTTGGTTCGGTTACCGCAGTAGTAACTGGACTCGAACCAGCGTACCGCGGCTAAAGAGGTTAATCATCCACCATAGTTTTGAATGTTTCAAAAAAAATTCTTATACGGTGACGCTCGATAGATCACACTGAACTATTTGGCCGGATTAATCGAGTGATTAAAATTGAACAAGTGGGCAGCAGTCGCGGTAGTCAACCGGTTCGGCTTATCAGAACGCTTGTAGGCTGGCATGTGCTAGCAGTCCTCAAAAATTGGCGACGTGTCTTGCGTCCCATATAGTTTGCGAACCACTCGCAAATAAAAAGACAGATCAGCGTGAATTGTGGAAAGACACCTTACTCTTCAAGTTAGTATTGAACATTCGATAGCTACTGAATCGCTTTATGAAGTGCTGGCCATCAGATGTTCTGCTCGGAGCAGTATTGAGTCAACGCGTAATAATTTCAGAGACCCCATTGGTCATGTAGGGGAATCGAATGCACATCGGCTTCTTTTCTGATGAGTGGCTGGGTGATTTATGGGCCCTCTCATGTGACTCAGAACGAATTTCTCCAGTTAGCCGTTTTCCATCAGTGTTTTTGAAATAAGGTGCAGTTCTGCAATCAAGTGTATCCTCAATTTTCCAAATTCTCAAATACGCTGATGTGTCCGAGTATGGTGCTAATAAAATTCAGCATATGTCTAGTACGTGAACTCAGCAGGACTCGCCTCCTGCCAACACTTGAAATGGTTTAACGTCTCGATTCCACTGCCCACTCAGCGCATTAAAGTTGGCTGATGGTATAGTGAACAGAACAGACACTACGACGCATCTGTGAGGACTCAAAAACTACGTGAGCACCAATCTGTAGTTGAAGGTTAAATATACATCTCATTCGGTTCGTTCAGTTAGTAGACCTCTTTCGCCACAAGGGTCATTCTACTGTTTAATGGAGAGAGCTTTGTCAAAACAGAGGTAATGGAAACATGGTGTAGTAAGTCCGAAGTTTTAGTCTCCACGGCTAATATTTCTAAAGGACTTACACAGCGGCTGACGCAACCTTGAGCACTGGCAAAAAAAAACCCACACAATGTAACAATATGTAGTGAGTTCACCCAAACCGATACAGGCCAACTTCTGAATTCTTCTGAACAAGCAGGTAACCATATTCAGATGCCGCATATATCCAGAAAACATATGCGGCTTGCAGCCTGCCGCACAGTTTGGCATGCGCTTCACATCTGTAAAGTGCAAAGTGCTTCTACAATACTGGGTGGGATCAAACCCACACCTCATGCTTGCAGGCGAGCCAATCGACATGGTAAATAAATTTGTTTCCTGGGCAGCTGTATAGGTTCCGGTGGAGTGACTGGAGATGAGATTATTTCTCGCATCAGAAAGGCCAGGACAGCTTTTGCCAGCCTCCGATACCTATGGCGCCGAAGTGACGTCAGTTTGTCTGTCAACGGAGGAGTTTACACTTCGGTGGTGCGATCCATACTGCTTTATGGATCAGAAACGTGGCCCCTACACGCAGAGGACATGCGAAAGATGTCAGTGTTTGATCATCGGTGTATTCGAAGCATTGGTCGGGTCAGGTGGGGACATCGGATTAGCAATGTTGAGGTACGCCAGATGGTCTTAGAAAGAAGGAACTCTCCCGTGATAGATAAAGTACTCACGCTTCATAGGTTATGCTGCTTAGAACATGAACTCCGCATGCCAGAAGACCATGTGCTTCACAGAGCTCTTTTCGCCCTGCCCTGTGCTGAGTGGAAGCGACCGAGTGGTGGACAGTGTATGAACTGGCAACAAAATACGAAAACACTAACCGGTAAACTTAGTCGGGTCGGCAACTGCCGCCCTCCTGGATGGGGGCCCCGGGACCCAACTCACCGATGGTTAATGACATTGGCAGAAATGGCTCAATCGTGCAGTCAATGGCGCTCGTGCATCAAAGCTATCGTCTTCAATGCTTAGCTACGCAGTTCCCGAGCTAACCAGATATGCCATCGCCTCCAAGGCTTGGTTGTATGTCCCACACTCTCCCATTTTCCGGTGATCGGAACTGTAGCAGCCGGAACCAATGTGCCTATGATACACGGTTTATAGCTGATAAATTGCCTGAGTGCATCGCCCATAGTCTGACTCGTATTGCTGATAACAAAATAACAGGATTAGAGTACCATGTCTGATGCTCGGTCAGAGCATTTCCCTAAGCTGGTTCTGACAAAATACACTAAAGTTCCATTTACTATCTTTAAGCTACCTAACAGTGTTTGCTTGAGTTCCCCGTACGTGCTCTACATTCAAGGTCAGAACTGCTCCGACAGACATGCGACACGATTCATCAAGCCAGACTTATCACGTGACGGCTGCGAAAGCCTAGTCTGCGACGGCGCAACTTCATTGAATATCGTGTCCTAGCTAGGGACATTCATGCACTTCGGTGTCTAGTGCGCCCTGGCGTCCAATGCGCGGGACAGCTGTGAAAGTGTCTGAGTTTACCCGGGCTAAAGATTAGTTTCGCTTCGTGCCTTCCAGTGCCACGATTACGTTTGGCAGGTCGATAAAAGAAAAGCATTGTCCTCATATCCGGAAAAGTTGAAACAAGAGAATTGAGGACGAAATGTGTATTCACAGAATCCCATTTTTCGCTCCATCAAATAGGAATTGTACTAATTCTGACGTCCCTCAATCGGAGCTTAGAAGCAAAATTTTGATCCGGAATGTTATTTGTATTGCTCACAGAGTACTACTCCAAAACGTCAGTGAGAATAGGGTTTTAAAATAATAGAAAGAACGTAGTGAAATGGAGTATGATAAACCAGGTGAACTGAGAACAGTGTTTTTCCCAAGCAGCGTGCATCATCCAGCAGTCAGTATTACACTCGTTTTAGAGAATGCAATCTCGTGGGCCACATGCCTTTGACCACAAATTTTCAATAGTTCTCTGCACAGCCCTAAGAGAAGTGGATAAAATGAATGAATGAATGAATGAATGGATGAATGAATGAATGAATGAATGAATGAATGAATGGACGAATGAATGGATAAATGAATGAATGAATGACTAAATGAATGAATGAATGAATGAATGGATGTATGGATGAATGAAGGAATTAATTAATTAATTAATTAATTAATTAATTAGTGTATGAATGAATGAATGAACGTGGTTTTAATGAGTTGATAGAAATAAAGCTCACCATCATTTACAATGGAACGAAAAGTTAATCTAACGCTTTTTGCATTATTTACTTGGATGTCAGCAGTTGGATAAACTGCATGATGTCTATAGTGCACGAAACCCTAGTAAAAGTATGACATTCATCTGCAATCTGTCGAACATTATTATGCTTATGACAGTGAAATTTTGTACAATTTTGTTTAATAGACGGTCTTTTGTGATTGTGGGTTGTCACACTGACTTCAGTGGTTAAGATGAATAGCTGACTGGAAAAAAACATGCTTGAGGTAGTAGTTTAGAAGATGATGGTGGTTTCAAAGAACTGAAGCGGCTAACGTCTGATGACCTGCCGACCACTCCAACAGGACGGGTACGTTCTAAATAAACTTTTTTTGCAGTCAGCTGTGAGCACCCCTTAGGATTCGTGCCTCGAGCTAATGTAATTTTTCTTCCCTTGTTTCTAGATGTCCACCCGCATACACAAGTGATGCATCCTATCCGTTGCCAAATTGTCTCGCATTTAGAGACAGCTGTATGGGTGTAATATGCCTTCAGGGAGATTGCATTTCATCTAAGGATGGCCAAGTAAGAAAGTTTACTAATTAGTTTATTGAAATATCGATGGTGTGTTTCGATTAGATTTTCGCCCTTGATACCGATACAAGGAAAATAGAGCTCACGTAGTGCCAACATTTCGTTATCAGCCATTCAGCGGCGTATCAAAAATACTCAGTTTAAGCATAAAAAGGAATAAAACGATGAACGGAACCAATCTACAAATAAATGGATCCGGTCCGTTGTTCTGCCGTGAAGACAGTGTTTGTTTTGTCCACATGGATCCGGTCGATACTGACTGATCGGCACAACCTCAGTAAACGCTAGTAGTTTCGACCTGACATTTCGCAGTAAAATCCCGGACGATTTTCTGTGGGTTTACTCGATGGATTAATAGATTCTGTGATCGATAAGGTGGGTTTCGAAGATGAGCTTTGCCTTGCCTCGATAGGTTGTTTGGTTTACATGCTCAGGTAGCGAGACACGCGTTCCGGGCACATTAGCCACATGACTGTTGTGGGCAAGGTCTATGACTGCGCGTCGCAGTGAGCTAGTGAATAGAACCTAAGGAAATCGGTGGTAGACACACAGACTCCATTGATCAACTTCAACGGCGGAGCTAACAAAGGTAATTTGGTATCTAAGCCCAACTTATGTCACTTCCCATAGGATCAATGAGTGCACTTTTAACGGAAGTCAGTGCATGCTAACTAATGACCTCAAATAAAAAACGCTGAAGGCGGTACGATGAAAAACTGCATGGCCTTGGTTTGGAACGATCAATTCTAGCGTATAATGTGTATGTTTTATTGCTCTTCAGAGCCCGCAGTTTGAAGGTACGTGTTTTCTGACCAGACAGGTAACAAAGGGGATTCAGTGAAGTCGTCAGATGAAATAACCTACCATGTTCATGTTAAAATCCCTGTGGGGATATGTGACCCACTTTCATGCGCATTCCAATAGCGAACAGCAGGCTGGCATTTTTTGTGGAAACGCACGGATGTATGAGCCAAATCCAATCGTTTCATCCACTCGCGCTGCCCAACCAGGTTCATGCCTGAAAAGGAGCACGATGAGGAAGTGCCCCATATCCTGGGTTGAACCATGTGAAGCTCAAGCTTCGATACCTCTGAAGGTGACGTTAAAATGCACTCTTCTAACTTGACAAGATTGCACCCGACGCCGTCCGTTTTCTTCTGTTATGGGAACTTAGTGATGTGACAGAATCTACGTGACAGTAAACGGAAAACTGTGGCTAATAAGTGACATAGTAACCTGAACTGAAACAAGCGCTAGAGACTTATGCTGGACCGTCAATGTGCCATCTGAGGAGAGCGCTCTAAAAGTACACGTTTTCTGACGCATTAACGTCGAAGTCAGCTTTACCTGAGCAGCCAAATAAAGCACATGGACATGCAGTTATCCAAATATCAGTTCGAATGTTTGAAGCGCAGTCGAATCCAAACCGGTTGATGGGTGGCTCGTCTGATTTGTTTCATTGAGTAGAGCCACTGTGAAGTGACTGATTTTGTATTATGAATGTCAGCAAACGAGTGTAAACCTCAGTCGACACGACATTTTCGATATATAGCAGTGTGTTGAGCAATGGGAGGAAAAGATAGGAATCACTCTAAATGCAACATAAAAGGTCCTCTTTCTGCTGTGCATTACTAAACTAAGTTTTCCAAATACCGATTATCGCTTTTAGTGATGCTTTTGAAGACGGGACGCCAACCAAATGCAAGTGGCGAAAAACGCCGCTGTGATACTAAATCTCGGTTTTACACAACCTTGTGAATGATACTAGTTTTCAGATCTCTCCCATGTAAACAGCCAGGCTAAATTTCAAAATTGTGATCAAGTTTAGCTACGTTTGTCCAAGTCACGTTAATAAATGGAATTTGAAACATTGAGCCTAATGGGTTTCAGTGGGTTTCGATTTCGGAGTTTGGTTATGAGTGTCACGCGGACGGAATTGCGATTCATTGTTTGTAGTAACAATGAGTTGAATTTGGAATAAACAGAAAAGAGCGTCTACGAGACAGCGCAGTGAAAGAGTGAAGCGAAAGTGAGGACAGTTGTCTCGAGTTTGTACTATTACAGTTCATTTGGGAGGTTACTATTAGGTAAGAAAAAGGCTACCCAACCTTTATCTCAGCGTCAACCTAATACGATTCTCTATTCTCGGAGGCATAACAAACCAAAGCTGGACCAGCCCAAGTGCTGTAGGGAAGCTGCATACGCAAACCAAGCCTTCTGTGCTAAGATGGAGGTCAAACTAGGACAACCGCAATTTGCCTTTTATTCGTCCAAAGGGAATGGTTGCTATAGCCGACTAAAGTAATGCAAAAGTGCACCACGAAGCATGTCGTCGGTATTGTAATCTCTAACCGCTGTGTCATCATTCATCCCAATGAGTCCCTTTTGATACTTTGATCAATGCTATTCAGCTTGTTTCCAGTAAGGAATAACTGTAAATTTGGCTTCGCGTTGCGCATAGACCAGTCCCCACTTTCACTTATTCTGCCTGTGTGGAATTATCGCTTGTTCACCTAATAAGTATACTCAGTACGGTGTGCTCGGACATTCCTTGATGTGTTGCCACTTTCCATAATGAGGCCGTTGTCGTTTTCCTTGTAAGTTGGTTTTTGGTGTGGTGATGGCCTATAGTAAAGTACGCATGTATGATGCCCCTTCCAAATGGTACCCGTTTTCGAGACATAACTTAGACTTACCATTGTGGTTTTCACTGACCGCTTGGTACAAGATCCCGGTTAACTCATCCACGGTGCTTTGCACTACTAATTCATGATGTTTTGTTTACCTTTCTTGATAACTCCAGTCAGCAGTTTTATCTGTCTGACTAACTAACTAATGTTTTTATCTAACTAATGTCCTCTTCCCATAGGAAACCTACTGCAATTGTCCAGACGAGGCCTACGGTGATCAATGTGAACTGGTAAGGGGAAAATGGGCTCAGTGGTCTCCATGGTCTGAATGTACCCCAAACTGTGGTGTTTCCGAATATCAACGCCGTGTGCGAACACGTGACTGTCTAGGAGAGGCTTGCAGAGGTGGTGAGGGTCACCTACAGATGGAAATGTGCTCCCTAATGCCCTGTCCGGATGAAACACTTGCTTTGGCCAGACAAGGACGTTGGGAAGAGCCAAGTGAACTGAAAATACAGATGCTTCAAGCCCAAGCGGCCCGATGTGTCAAACTAGTAGGCGCAATCGCAGAAGCATTAATTTTGATTTCGTGTGTCTTTTCCTGTCTCACTGCCACTGCGATGGTTTTCTCGGTGTACTTCATGTAATTGACAAGTACAAATTTGAACGCTGTTTTAACCTTCATAGTTCCAGTTTTGTATATATCCAATACATGATCTCAAGGACATAGTTTATCACTGTTGTTATTATTCACTGTTGTATATTGGCTGTCATGGTGTGAATCACGTGAACTGGAATTAGACTTTCCGAACATGATTGCGGGAGATAAACTATGAAGTAAGGTAATTGCCGACCTCGTGAAAATGAAACATCAATTTCATGTTTTCCAAATGCAAATGTACGGTGAGTGCTAATCAGGTCCACACGGATGCATGGAACAATGTAAGTGGTTTTTACTGCATAAAGCCATCAAAGAAATCCTTTAATCTGTGCATTCGGGTATAGTGGTTTAATATTCAAAACAGGGTATTACCGAAATTTCTTGGGTAGTTGCGCGGACACACTGTACAACGTGAGTGTACCGTCATGCTAACTGTGTCCTTCTCTGTAGGCTGAAGGCATATAGAATGTTTTCACGTGCACAAGTCGCATTCATATTTCACGAGAAATGCTCCAATCATTGTAGGATACCCTAGCTTGGTTTTGCCCTCAGTGGCCTGTACACCTCTCAGAAGTCATCAGGATGTGCCACATTTGAGTGAAAATCCCAGCGTAAAAAACCTGCTCCGTCACATCATATCAGGAATCTGGATGGAAACTGATAACAAGAACGTCATTGACACCGATTAGCAGCCATATCTTGTACAGTCTCCAACCAGGCGCAGTGAAGACACCATCAGTGCGCAGTTGAGTGGGTAGTTTCCCCTCTCCTATTGAATACACTCGTAACTCTTACATCCACACACTGGTGAAGTAAAAGTATCCAAACCGCTAACAATCTTTAAATGTAGCTTGACCCAACTTGGTTGGAATTGTCCCAATTATCATTCGAATAGTTAACGTACACTCATGTGTATAGGAATGGTTAAGCGGCTTAGGTACATTTTTTGGGAAAGACTGCATCCAGCATCGTGTGCCCTCTTCAGTTCTCCACGAGAAACAGTGTCATCCCACTCAAGTTTTGCTTGTCTAAACGGGACTTTTCAAACATTATGAAAGCCGCTCACAGGTAGCAAATGGAAAATTGCGTTACAATTCCTACCTTATTAGTGCTTTACGAATACAATCCAGAAGCAGACAAGGGCCCTATAAGACCACTGTACTTTGTCTAACTTCGAAACTGATTCACCTAATTGAAAACTTGTGACAGCTTTTACCTATTTCCAAGAACAGTGGAGGATTTCTTAAGAAGACGCAAAGCAACTCATTTTTGGCCAGTAGACAACTTCGTTTCTACGCTTTAACCCGTACCACCTCAGGAAAACTCAGTTGCATATTGGAACAAACAAAGAGAATACACAAACGACTATCTCTAATACTTTTAGCTTAGAGAGGCTCTTCAGGGATGAGGTCTTTTATTTCGATATTCAAAGCTCAGTGAGTCCAAGAAACCAGATAATTTGTCTTTAAAGGTGATCAAAATACAGTGAAAATCATATAGCAACTGGAACTGCACAATGTCTCTAGTATGGTATAATGCTGGTGACGATGGAGATTTCAAACCAATTTACGGTTCCATAGGCTTTTTGGCAGTCCGCTTTATTTAAAAATTGCGCATCTTGAAACAAAAACCATGTGGGGTTTGTCTTCCGCTCAAAATCTCGTAATAAGCAAAGTATGTACCATAAGAACCAAAAGCAGAGTAACTCATGGAGAAAATAAATAACGCGGACTTTTTCGCGGACAGCATTCACACCATTCAGAATACGTCCACCGGATAGCACAACTAACAGTGAAACGGAGTGACGTGCAAAAGGTCTTCGAGCGATCAAACCAGCAGAGGGTGCAAGGTTCACTGACACAAAAAGCAGCCTGCCGGTCTATGCGCCTTCATTTCATTTCAGTCTGGGTTCTACTGCGTGACATTACGTGATAGCATTGAAACTCTGTCGTGTGCCCATTCGTTATTTCACCATCCTTCACTATTTCGTTGGTCTTTATGATGGTAACGATTCCATTCAGCGTACGGGTAAAAAGGCCACGATAATCACAGAAATAGTGTGGGTTTATTACTACCTGATCAGCTGTCTTGGCTCCGTGAGCGTGTCTGGGTCTCATGCATATGCACCATGTCCAGAACTGGGACAAAGGTGACAGGAAAGCAAATGAGATTTCAGTTACACGTACTCAAGGCACGAAATACTGCACCGCGCTGACAAGCCTCAAACAGCTTGACCACAAACTGCGATCACGAACAAATACAGTGGTACTTCAATAAACTGTCTTGCAAAAAGGCAGCATCCGCACAAACGGGAATGAATTTTGCAAATCCCACGGTAAGCAAAACTTCTATTAAGTATCATTGGCCCCGTTCAAAGGTAGGATTCTTTCTGTTTCTGAATGGCTACATCTTCCGATCGCGATTAGTTTCAACTGACCAAACGAACCTTCCAGGAACCAGAAGATTAGAGGAAAAGTTTGCTACCGGAGGTTAACTAATCGTCCAGGTATACTGGCTAGAGGAACGTAATTTTCTGAGCAATCAGGTGTGCTAGTAAATTGAGACTCAGTCAGCATTACGTTGATAATGGAGATCTGCTCAGCTTGGTCAGTAAAAAAGCGCGAAACGCCGCCTATCCCTTAGCATGGTATTTGGCGGAATAGGAGTTTCCTGTGTGACACCGCTCAACTCGTTTAACGTGTATTTTCCTAGCGTTTTTGAGCGTCGAGACATAGCTTAATAGGTGTGTAAGCGAAGTGCAATCATCTAATCGAGTGACGGAAGGTGTATTCCTCAAACGTGGCCTGTAATTGTGCGTTCAAAAAAGATGCTCAGAGCTCGGGAAGCTGGCCAGATGCACGCGTGAGGTAAATACGACCATGTAAATTTGCTCACCAGAATCTTACCATCACAACTTGATAAGTGTTGAACTTGTCCTAACAGTGCTAGAACAACATCCCATTGGGGCTGCCCCCTCCCAGTGTCTCCTTTGAGTGCCATCCACGAAGTAAAAGGACATCCACAGCACCCAATCTGGCTGCATCCTTTTTTATTTTAATTTGCCATGTGCTAACACGTCTAGTTACCGTGCCTGCTGACTAAGACGAAATCCTTGAATCCAAGATGCAACTCTATGTGGAGACTGCTGGACCATCAACGTCGTCCTCAAACTGCCAGAAATCTACCTCCCCATCGGAAGAAGCATCTCTGGGCCAATGGAACAAATAGCCTCATCCACCTACCTTGCATCTTCATAAGTCTAACCATCGCATCACAACCTGTGAAAAATCTTTCATCTTCCAATTCGTTCCCTATACGACCGGGAGCTTCGTTTCCCGTGATGCACCTTCCGTTCTTGGACGGTATGCAAGCCTGAGTAAGTTACAATGAATACTGTACCCATCTAATGATGTGTTGTGGAATCCACCAGATGATGCACTTGATTTTGGTCCACCGGATGTGCAGCTGAAGCGGGTAATTCCCTAAGGACTTGAACAACAGGATGATCAATGCGTTGAGCGTTGCGGTGCCTTAGCCTTTCCAACGGAAATTGGTTGCTTGTCTGGTGGTTGGTTGCCACCTCCTCACAATCCTCGCGAACATGTCAACTGGTCATCAAGCCATCCAGGACGTGTGAAAGTAGACGGCAGTGACCGAGGTGCTCAGTTCACAATCGAATCGGGCGAAACCTAAGCTGATCTTCATCTACATGTGCGCCCGCTAAATCTTTGGTATCGGGAATTTCGCATAAATTGTGCGACTTTAGTGATGTGGCTTACTCACATAAGGTTACGAAACTATGAGTATGTAACTACCCCATCTGGCATGTAAAACAGATTCACAGTGTGTTCGGCAAAGTTTTTCCGTACTGGATACAACAACCGTCAAAAATCACCACTTTCAACTTTTTTGTGACAGGCTAAAATTACTTTTCTGTTACCCCCCTTCAGACATCGTCCGGCCTAGCGAGAATACATGAAGCAGACTAACGACCCTTGTATACGGTGGGGGAAGAATCCCAATACAATCGAGGGACCGAAGACAAAAAATATTTGAATATATGGAGGCATTTGAACCGGAATATATATAGAATGTATTTGTTCGAGAGGTTTATTTTACATACCTTTGCACTGGTCTCAATTGCATTTCGCACGCACTCGGCACTGATCTTTTTAATGTTCCGTAAGTATGAAGTTAAAATTAGTCATAAATTCAGTAAACTATATTAGATACCAAGCGCTGAAAATCAGAATGTCCTAATATGATGACAGATAATGGCAGATAGCGGTTTTCGTATCCATGAGATAAATGTGCTGTTCGAACTCGTCTCATTCCTCAACCCACATAAAGAGCTATTCCACTGATCCGGTTGGTAAACCGGTGAAGCACCATCCTTGCAGGGCTATATTAGTTCTAAATGAATGGCTATTTAAGAAGTCCACTAATGATGTGTTCTAATGAAGGATCATTGCTCAGTGCCCTCATTAAGTGAGAATGGGAAAAGCGGGAGTTAGTGTTTGTCGTTGTGAAGTCACCACTGAATATTTGTGCTTAATCATACACCAGCGTCATTACTGCTGCCGTCTGCAAAAATATTAAACTAATACGCAAGTTTGGAGTCCAAGTGTGCTTCCTGGAGGTGTAAGTTTTGTTTTACAGTTTTAATGTGAGGAGAGGGTTGTAAATCTGTCTTAGCTTATGACGTAAAACCTATCCTTCATAATAACTAGAGAAGAAAACGCAAAGTTTAACAAGGCAGCGGAATTGTACCAAGCTACATGACGAGGAAGTGATGAATCTCACGTGGGATTTCCATCGGCTCTCTAATACTAAGTGACAGACAAACGGACTGGCTGACATGATTGCTTGCATGGCCTGAACATAGCACAATGCAGAGTGTCTTTTAAATTATGCTGACTTATCGATTTACTTCACTGGTTTTGTAAGCACTCAGATAGCCGAACAAATATGCACAGTACTTGGAAGACAATATGGAGCTGGATTCTTGACAGAATTGCACGCCTTTTACTCTTCTTTTATCAAGAACAACAGTTTCCTCCGCCAACATACATCGAAACTTACCTGTTAATTTGGTATTTGCCATTCGTATTCACATTTGCTCTTTTCGGTGCATTTTTCTTCTTTAGCCTGCTTCGAAATGGTCGATTCGATTTCATTTGGTCGAAATTCCTGTTGGTTAGTCTGTTACTGACCGATCTGTCACAAATAACAATCGGTTTATGGCCTCTGTTTTCTCCTGGAGATCAACGTGACCTTGTCCAGCTACTCTCTCGAAGCATTACGCAAATGCCCACAGTGAAAAGCACATCAGATCGTTTCGCCAGTATTCTTCACGAATTGTTGGTTCTGTCCTGGTTACTTAGATACAAACCAGTCCTGCAACAAGCCTGTTGGATTTTTATGCGAGCTATCACATATTTACTGTGCGCTTACCTAGGTTGTGCGCTTCTCACCATGTCGACTAGGACTGAGCTGCGTACCTGGAACTCCATATTGGCGATTGTATATGACCATTGGTTTCTCTTTCTACTGTGTATTCAAGCAAACTGGAAAAGTTTCAAGAAACCTCAAGATCACCCGCGATATATACAAAAAGATGGTGACAAACATAGCAGCGGCGCGCTATTGTGGTCAAATACACTGTGTACAAGCATGGACAAAGTTGTCTGCAGATCGACTGCAGTGCGATGCATGTTTTATCTTGTAGTACTGGTCAGTGATGCGTACATCTACCGAACTTTGGACACGCGAGCTTGGTGGATTCGAGAAAAAAAGGCCATGAATTTCGCTTTACGTTATACAGTGCCACTGCTTGACTACATATTCTGTATTGTGCACACATACCAAGTGAGTGAGCCTCTGTGGGTCTCACACACAATTGCCTACCCTGGAGAACAGCTGGATGATAACTACAAGCAACATACGGCAGCGAAACGAACTGAAATGGTAGCCGGCAATGGTGACTGCGAAGACTGTGACAAGATAGAATAGTTCGTAAACGACGAAGAAAGGGATTTTTCCAAATGTTTTGTCCAAAAGTGACGATATACTGAGGCATCCAAAGCAATTGGATTGAAGTGAGAAGACAGCTGAGCTGTAAAATGGATTTCCTTCAAATAACTGGTCGCCTCCAATGACACCTACTCCTGAAGGTTTGCTGTGAACACCTGTTGTTTTAGATTAAAAAAAGTGTTGCTTTACACAGCCAGATTTGTTGGTTTGCTGACTAATACAGTGTGGTCGAATCACGACAAACTTCTAATTCTATATATGAAATATACCAGGCATCTTTGCTGTCGATACTAAGTCTTAATTAAGGTTGCTTCAACTGCTTTCTATGGGACTTCAGCTATGCTGAGCTGTACTGACAAATCCATTCGACAGACAATCACGCAGGTTTGCTAATATAATATAGTATGATATAATATAATCTAATATAATATAAATGTCACATAATATAATTTAATATAGTATGATATATGCAGAGACTCGAGGGCGTAACAAAGTATGCCCGGGGGCTATTCAAAAATTCCGTATACAAAGTGGTATTCAACAAGGATGCCCACTCCCTCTGTTCCTACTTAGCTCTATGATCGACAGGGTAATGAGAAGAACGCTGCAAGGTTTTCAAAACCCTTGTGCCAGATAGCTTCTGACGAAAACCTTGTCTATCTAAAATATGCAAACGTCGTTGTCACCTTTGAAAAGGAGAAGACAGCACAAATATTTTTGGATGAACTCACCAAATTTACTCACTCCCTTGGCATGTGCCCTGAACCCACAAATTTTAAAGTCATTCTTCCGGGCATGGAGTTAATAAACACGCCACTTACAATCCAAGGAGGAGCACCTGAAGATGTGAAGCATTCTACTTGTCTTGAAGGTTGTATTAGTCCCGACTGTGGTGTGACAGATGAGGCCAATGCATGAATCTCTGGGGCTCAGGTCGCGTTTGCTAATTTGAGAAGCCGATGCGGAATTTCCCTGAACCTCAAAGGACGTGTGCATCAGACTGTCTGAATCAGTGTCCAGAGATGCAGGTACCTCGGAACTACCGTGATAGGTCAGCACCAGGTCCCTTGCCCATCGACTTTTACTGTTCTTCACTATAAGACTTTCAAATAAATTATGATTGTACGGTGGGGAATCATCATTGTTGAACACTGACGTTGTCCTGTCGATGATGATCATTTTTTGACTACAGCCTCAGTTTTCTATTTTAGCCTGTTCTGGCTTGTTCATAAGGCGTAGTGGCACTTTATTTTGTACCTACTCTTGTTTCTGTTACATCCTATTCTGCCACATTTGTGTCCTCTCTCCACATAAGCAATCCTATTCATCCTCCTACCCTGGATCAGTGTTTCTAGTCTAGACTGTTTTGTTGTAGCCAACATCGACCAATCGGAACGACACAATTATCGACCTGCTTGCATGTGAATATATGGTTTGATGTGGCCCTGTAAGGCAGATGAGAATCGTTTTGCAATTAATATAAATCCACACCACCGATGAAATCACATTTTGTTCCAGTCTATGAGTAGTCAGAGGCGGTTTGGGTGAATACTGGAAAAGGTTTATCCAGGCTGTGCTGGTTGCCATAGTGGAACTCCTGGTATTTCAACAGTCATGGCAATGGAGTTCACCAATTGCAGTGCACGGGAAGACCACTCACAAGACAGACTAAACACAGCTAGTGAGGAACTTATGTTTTGCCCGGTGTGTAATGGGACGTGTAAGCGCCGTTACCAATAGGGTTGAATGGCGACATACGGTAGAGTAGAGTAGGGTAGAGTAGAGTAGAGTACGGTAGAGTAGATTAACGAAGATCCCCTACAAACATTGCATTACACCAGGCTAATAGGTGTGTCATGGAAAATCTTCCTATCTAATAACCGCTTAAATCACAATGTCCGAGGGCATAGTTTGCGCTGTCTGTCTGGTTCGGTTCCCACTGCATAGCTGCACCTGAATAGTCCTTTCACTACGGTAGTACGTACTGGATGGCATTCAGACAGTGACCAACTTATCGTAAACTGATTCAAAACGATGACGGTTCGGAAACATCAGTAGCTGTCATTTGAATGCAGATATTTCAGACAGACAAAATTGTGAGGCTGTTTGAAATCTCAAGGATAATGATTATTCCGAATTACGTCCGGGACAACGAACAGAGCGTTAGAGCTTAAGGAGACGCTCGGTGTAGTCTCTACCCCGGCAACCCGGAGAAATATTAAATCCTTAATTTGGTAAAGGGTGAAGAAGACACGAGTCATTTATTCTAGGATTCTACACACGCGATTGAGAAAATGACCCATAGAGTAGCTATCCTGCTTACGGGACTAGTCAATCTTACTGCTACCCGTCTTCAGCTCTTATGCTGGAAATTGGTCAAGGGATAATTTTATTACCACCATTTTCTGAAAGTTTCCACAAATAAACCTATATCACAGGATCGAGCAGCCAGAATTTCCTGCAGTCTGCAATGACCACCTGGTATCGAGCCTTTAATGCTTTAACATTACGATCACAGCAGTGATCCAGAAAAGGTAGAAAGATAGCTTTGCCACGGAAGGGGATTATCAGGGTCTATGATATTCAGAACGGAGGTTGGATTGATATCAGAAATTTCAATTTTTGATACTGCCTGGTTCGGTGGTTTAGGTTCGGTTAGATTGTTCTTTGGATAGAAGACTAGTGGTTACTCATTACGAGGCTACACAGTTACCGGTGCTGAGCAACGTGATAGATATTCGTACAGCATCTTGTACGACGTCCGCTAGTGATCTGCAACTATACTTAGCACTAGGACACCCAGATCGTCATTTATGGCCGAATCTGATTCAAGAACCTCTGCAAATACAGGGATTTCAATTGCCTTCTTACCCGGTTTTGCTCCGGGTGACTGTCATGCGTATCTTACTACTCAGTATTGAGAGTATTCTACAAAAGGTGCATCAATTGCGCAACTGATTTCAACTCATGATAATGGTAAAACTTAGAGTTTTCGAAGCACTAGTTTTGGCAGAATACTGTTGCAAGGCTCATGTTAGGGTAGGTGGTTCAATAGTAAATGGGTTTACCAAGAGAACAACATTCGTCCGTGCGGTAAGCTTTAATTGCAACCGTCCCTCATGAGGATTTTCCCGATCGAACAAGACTTCATGATGGTGGGTTTTATTGATTGGAAGGAAACCTGCCATCTGTGTGTCACCGAGCAAATAAGGACGACGAGTTTGGCCCACTTTTCTCTATTCGTCTTAACTTGGAGACATAAATGGAGCTGAGAAAGTATAGACAAAGTACTGAGGACGTCTTGTACAGCACGACGCTGCATTGGAAGACGTTTCCCGCTCCAAGGGTACTTCGGCTCTGTCTGCCACAGTTCCATTCGGCAAGAGACGGGACAATAAGAGTGAAACTGTCGCGCACTGAAGGCCATGGCCTGATACATTTGTTGACTTCAAAATATTCCGGTGAATAGCAATATCGTAAAGCTATCCAGCAGAGTCGGTAGTTTTGACGCAAGAGCGCCACTGACTGCGGGGTCAGTTACGTTCGCCGGTCATTAACTACTGGCGTCGCGCACACGGTCCTATTCAATGGTAACAACTGTCAGTCGGAGTTTCCCGGGTTGATAGGCATGTCTGCCACGCTTCGTTGCTAGGTCACGCACCTTCCGATCGCCCTCATTCATCACAAGACTGGACAAAAAGAGCTCAGGATGGACGGCGACCGTACTCTGCTACCCGACTTATGTGTCAAGACCAGCTTCACATTTGAATACTGGGATGCGCTATAAGGAGGCTCCCGAGGTTTACATTACCAGGGAGGAAGTTACGATAGTGTCCTTGAAATCAAAAGGGAGAGTCTGCCAAGGCCCTGAGGTACGATAGCTTCGCCCGCAACACAGGCTCCGGCAATCCGATAATCTTGTGCGGCATCGAGTCTACTGACAGGGTGCTGCCGAGGTCTCGGAAATCCGCATAGCACCCTATGCAATTCGAATGCAAATTCTGATGCTGTCAATCCGGAACAGGTAGATAAAAGTCACGTATATTAGGGACACTCATATTTAGGTCAGATAGGCTCTGCGAAAGCAAATGCTGCGACTGGTCGCTGCAATTGTATCTGTGAATGCGCAAATGGAGCTGAACCTCCTGAACATTTACCTTTATTTAGTTTTGGTCATAAAACGTCCCAATTTAGTGTAGACTGTGTGTAGACTTTACTGTACTGATACGCCGTCATCAGAACTCTGGAACACTTCTGCACGAATTGCAACCGAATAGAGATTGAATGATGGTAATCAGAAAGTAACCCTATCCTACCTCCATGTCAACTTTTAACTAGATAGAAGTGGTTCCACAAGTCCTTACTCAGAACCTCACACCACAAAGAAATTTGATAGACTTTTTCGGGCAATCCAACTTCGAGGAAAGACAAAAAGCGCATCAACGTTCACAACAACAGGTAAATCCTGATGTAAACATGCAATCCACCTTCAGGTGCAGTGATTGAAGGCCCGCGCGCGTTTTTATCGAATATCCTGCGCCGTGGAGCAGTACAAACCCACAGACCAAGACAAGGGTTTTCATGAGTCTGCATGTGTGGCGCATATTAGGCCAAATTAAGCGGCGCGTCGACCGCCAGGGTGCGTGAACGTATGCCGCGCCCTCGAACGCTCGATGGCACAGATCACGGACGGAAAACCGCCTAAACAGGTGCCATAAATCCAGACGAGTCACGTGCAAGGCCGGGACTGTCGGAAGCTGACCTGGGCAAGCAGAAGCAGTGCGCTTGCGCGCAACAGATGGACTCAGTACCTTCTGCATCACAAAATGTGTTGAACCATGTGAGACAACGCTTCTAAACAACAAACCACGCGAAACTGAACATTTTTTTCGACACACGCTACGGATATCTGAATGTACACTCTCATTCCCCTTTTTGTTGATTTCCGCAGATCTGATCACACACAATTGCCTTGAATTTGACAGAACCTGTGGTATCCATTGCAATATTATATCGCATTTATAGATCTCCCAACCCCTTGAAATTTTGATCTCACATGCTCTGGATGCAGGCAGCGGAACTCAATGTAGGAGCACCTCTCTCATTATCACGCCGATGAATTTCGCCCTTTAGAAGGCACTGGTAATCAGTTCACGCACATACAAACGAAGGCAATTCAGCAGGCCGCCCCACTGAAGAGAAGCCAGTCCGTTTCACCCTTTAAAGAGGTTTTCGACGATTTAACGTGTGACTGTCCCCAAGAGGATACAAGCACTAGGGGGCACCAGATAACAATTTCCCCTCGGGTGGATCCCCTTGGATTAGGGCATTGTATTAGCCTCAATGGACACAGACACTGGTGCGGAATTCTCGCGTCCGACGCGTTAAGGCGGTGTAATGGACTTGCGAAGGTTGAACAAATCTAAATGAAAGTATACAAAGCAAATAGAATCTCGTTAGCGAGGCCAATATACGTACGGCTCGTGTGCACACTGACTCAACGCAATCGGACGGGGTATAAACTTTGCACCGAAAATTAACGCTAAACTTCGCTCAAGAGATTGCTCATTTTACAAGAGGATAGTATACCTCCAGGGGAAAGAATCACTCCTACTCCGGAAGTCTAGGAAAGGGCACCGTATTTCATAACAAAAATCATCTTAAGCAGAGGAAATTAATTTTTTTCCGAGGACCTTTTTACATCGAAGTCTCTGTTGTGCCTGATCATCCTCGTTATAAAAAGGCCGGTAACAGTACCTGTATGATCTTTACAACAAAGTAGTCATGGTGTTCACGCACTGACATGTACGGAACTCCGTGCACAGAAGCTGCGTTGTACGCGAAAGGATGTATTGCAAAAGGATAAAGTTTTATGCATATAATTGAGTTATTTTAAATGTGTTTATTGTGAAATAGAAGGACGCAACAAGGGTGCCTCTACCAACAGTTTGCCCCCCTGCAGCTGAGCATTGACAGAGAACGTGTCAACTGTTTGTGGCACATCATATGAACGCGAAAACTCCTTGATGAAGGTGCTACTCGAATTGCCAGTTTTATCCACAGTCTTCTTTTGACCGGATACCACTACGCGGTTTGCGTCCATTCGTACGCACAAATCGTCGGCAGTGAAGTCCGGGTCGATTGGGATCTCCACATGCAACTTTTGACCTCCAGACTTGTCGTCCTTTAAAACAGTCGGTCCGAGAACACCTATGGAGCAGTAATATAGGATACTATCAATCAGACGATCAGGACGAGAAGTGGTAGCTAACAAAAATAAGAATAGCTTACCAGTTGGCTGGATTGCTAATGCATCTTCAGATTTTCGCTTTTGTCCGACCTCAGTCTCCGAGTGTGGTTTGATGCTTAACTGACGATCACGGTCGAATGTTATCGAATTGTAGTCTGCCGTCTTCACTGGAGCTTCAAGCATTAACACACCGTCCTGGAATGTAGGTTAATAAAATAGGTTACGGATTATATTTCCAAAACGGAAATACCAAATTCATTTGCCATTTATCAAATGTGGTAGACACTGACTTCGGTAAGATGGCATTCTAGCTGATTCTTGTCAACCGACTTGGGTAGGTAAATTGTTCGGGAGTACTCTCGACTGCTTAAAGCCCGATCCGTTTGGACAACCTTCTTCGCGTGTACGGTCACACCATTGTCAGATGTAGACACTTTGATATCGTCCGGCCCATAGCCCTGTAGATCGAATCGAACCTTGAAATGAACCTGCGTGGAAATAATACAGCGTCACGTGTTGGGAACAGATAAAGCGAGATGTGTTGATATGAGGGAAACAATAAGTTTCATCATATACTTACTCGGCCATCTTCACCAAGTTGATAGGCGTCTTTGAGGAAATCAAGCGAGCCGCTGCTGGTCCGTGGAACCAACGATCCCGACTTTGCTCCTTCTGTTGGTGCAGCTTGGTTGGCCTCTTGTTGCATGTGTTGAGTCAATGCACGTAGTTGATGGTCCATGCGATTGAGTACAGAGTGCACATCGCCATACGGTTCGAAGAAATCATTTGGACTGACTCCAAATAGGTCCATGGGCTACATAGAGTGAGATAGAAAATATTACGGTCGTTAGGAGAAATATCGCTTGTAAATCTTAGAAGACCAGATAACATATCCATAAGTATCCGCTCCCTGAAAATACTACCAAAATTATAACCCAAACACGACGGTGAAAGTTGCCATCCGGGAGCAACGAGCTGTATGCTACTAGATTATAGGTGCAGTATTCCCTCTATCTGACGATCCTCCCCGTAGAGAACAATTCTGCAATATGAATGTATGACTGGGTTCAGAAGTCGCAAGCGCTAGGCTACTGATTCTTCCACTGTGACTAACTCTCCAGTAAGACCGAATCCTCCGGGTCCTACCCAGGTCGTAACTGGTACGGAGCACCGCCGTACACTCGACCGACTGACCGATTGAAGCTTACCCCGGTGATATCAAAGCTCATAGATTGAACTTCTGGTTTGTAGTGAACCCAGAGAAAAGTGAAGAGGGTGCGCGTTCGCCATTATACAGAAAAACATTCAGCTATGGCACCTTTTAGCGCACAGCTGCCGTGCAACTAGAAGGAAACACGAGGACTAAGCTGCTGCCCGGTTGCCCAAGCCTGGGCAGGGGCGATCGAAAAGTCAGGTTTGGGCTCGAACCACAGACCTTAACTGCTGGGCAGAAAATTCTTCGATCGATATGGTGTATATAGTGAATTGTCAAAAAATCTCAAAGCAACAAAAACAGAGCGCTCCAGTATAGTCTGAACCACTAAGTGGCTACATAAAGCTGGAATCCTCAAATTGGGTCGAGTGAAAATCATGTGCACGCATAACGTGAGCTCTTGGTCTGGACCTCTTGTGAACATATCAGCTCATGACTTCATTTAAAGATACGATTTGAAATTGGTGATGTCTGCAATAGAGACTGGCCATGAGATGTGGTTAAAGTAACGGATCGAATATGCTTCTTGGGAGCGCGGTACATACAGCACATTCGCATAAAAGCAGTGAAGTCAGTAGGTCCAAAAACAGGACATGGCTCTACGATCACACCCGTCGGACTTCATTACCTGAATGGATCAGATGCACACTAGTTTGTCATTGTTGAAGCGACTTTCTTAACTCTCAATACAAGCATCAGCCACACAAATGTACCAGCTCCAGGAATGATCACTGAGACAATGTTTTTTCAGTAATAGGCCTACCCACCTGGTCCCAAAACACGAAAGTGCATCGACAACGGATTTTATGGTGGCTTTCCTAACCGATCCAAATCCAAGTAATAACGTCAAAATCAACGGTCAACTGTAACGAGAAACAGGACACACACATCACACTGTTTTACACACTGACCGTCTGGAGGCCCATCCCCGTGTTCCTAGACTTATGGTTGACAAGCGGGCTTGCAAAAAATAAGCCGCCAAATTTTACTCAAAATGAGTTGGTTGACTATCTGCTTTCATGTCTCGGACCCAGGATGATGGGAGTATATTTTTCTAAACTATCCCGATCATCGTTCTGGAAGATGGTGTGGTTGTGCGGCTGTTTGATTGTTGTATTACATCTGAACTACAGTACCGCTGCTAACCGCAATGCCACTGGCGAAAATAGTCATTCGCGCTACTCCGGCAGCTTAAATAAAGTCAACGATACATGTTGAGTGTCTCCGCTTTGTCCAGCACCGATACGCACTCTTAACCGATATGGGCGTACATTCATTACTGAGTATAGATCAGCAAATCATCCATCCAGTAGTTCAAATCTCCGTTTCTAACTTTACGATGTGTATCAACGTTTGACCTTGCGGTTTTGTTTTGTGCGCTCGCTAGCCGCACAGCAACCACTCCTAGGTCATGACCGACACCTGAGCAGTATTCAGCCGCATCGATGTAATTTGTTTCGACCCGTGTGGTCGCACAGCCATGTCTTGTTTTCGGTCCTACTGGCTTCCTTACTATCACTTGGAGAAGAAGCCTTTCGAACCTCATCCAAGTAGTTTACTTCTCATGTTGACCTGAGAGTAGCCTGCTCGGCTTTTCTGCTCCTAGGATTACCATTCCTCCTAAATTAATGATTCCCGTAGTTGTGTTTGAAAGGGTGCAGTTCAATGCCGTCAGAGGTATCGAAAGGACTAACAAACCGTCGAAGAATAATGGAGCCGCAGGATTTCCCAACAGCTGTCCACAATGTATCTTGCCGGTCCCGTAGCAGACTCCGATTGAGTTCAGTATCGCAATTTCGAGGGCACTTATGTTTTGCTGCTCAACTATAGGGAAGTAAACAGGATTATCTCCTCTAGCGATTGCTGACCATAAGCGAGTTGAGCTGTGGTCACTTAATAGTATTTTTTAGGGAATAACAACCTAAATGAAATTGTTGTTTCTCGAAACTAAACATGGAACTGGGATGTACATTCAGAAGGGAGCACACTCATTTTCTTACGTGTGACGAGGCGGCTGAGCGAACTACTTCATGAAATTGTCTCGGCTCGCTGTCCGTGGGTGACCATTTAGATAACTTGAGAGATTTTGAGACAACGATTACAATAGCTCGATAACATTGTCATTTAACTAGTAAACGATATATAACATTTAGTTGACTGTACTCATACACTGATAAGTGTGGAGACATCACTCTGCACTCTGCACGCAGTTGCCAGCGTATCCAGCTTGCCCACACTGTGGCATTAACCAATAATCCTATGCTCACACTGATAATCAAGTATGTTCCATCTATATTCTGATAATCCAAGGGTGCAAACAAGTGCCAAAAACTTAGGCTTGCTTTTATCTAGTAACGATGAAGTAACGATATCGGTAGGCATCTCCAACCACCGGTTGAGCGAATCTTCAGCTCTCCATCATGGCAGATATCTTATGACCAACGTAAGAATAAGCTAAGCCTTCAATACTTTGGTTGTTGGTTGGGTGGCTTTTGCTCTGTTCGCCAAGCCTGGCAGCTGACGTGCAAACATTTCGTCACTAGCCGCGGAGACATAATCAGGGTACGCACTGATTGACGCACCCGACCTAACAGTATTTCGAAATATTACTCTCATAACTTATCAACCCATCCAAATCCTGAAGTGTTAGATATGGTCCGCCTGGGTAAACGCTCTGTAAGCATACGTAACACACGACCGAACCGACAAATGTGCAGTGCAGCATACACACCTATGATCAAAAATCAAGGGGTTGTCTTCCATATTCCAGACAGGGACCAAACTCTCGCTCATGTGACGGTACCGGTCGCACTGCAGCACCGTAGGACGATTAAATGACTGAGTTGGCTGAAAGGTATTTACCTATCCGAATACTGTCGGCAGTAACGCTATCAGAAATGGTGTACATACCCACAGATAGGCTTGACAACTAACTCCAACGGTTGGACCGCAGCAATGTGGGTTATGTGGTGCATTCGCTCGAGCTTGAAGTAGAATCTTGCAATATGATGACGCGAAGCGCATTCTGAAACCAGCAGCCAGATGAATTAATTTAACGTATTTTGCATTTCTATGGGGTCCGGGCCAAACAGCACGATGTCATCCGCATACTAAGTCAGTGAGGTCTTCTCCGAGAAGTAGCTCGACCCCGGGGTAGCAAACATTTCAAGTGACCACTCCATAAACTCTTCGACCACGAAGTTGAAAACGGCGAGGACAACCTTTTCTGTGCAGACTTTTGCACGTCCATAGGTGCTGGAGCGTGGTGATCGGAAAGTGAACTGAAGACCTCCAAGGTGGCATCGAATATAAAGTTGCCATCGTGATGGAATTACACTTCAAACGGTCCTAAATGAAGACGGCATGATGAAAATCGGGATAAAAACGGCTATGGGATGTACTCACCAAGGAAGGACGCCCAAAACTTCCGCAATCGGTAGCACCGAGGGCGAGCGTAACGGTAGTTAAGATACCGGTTGATATACTTACCCTTCAAAGATGAGCCGAAATGGCATCATGGAGGTTCCGGACAAGCCTTGAATAGATTAACGCACACAAAGTTACGGGTAGTCTTCCAATCGAAACTTATTCTGAGCATGCGATTAAGGGACAGTCTGCAGCAGTTTCCAACCGGCTTTTTTGCACACTCATTCGGACGCACGTGCAGGGTATCAAAGAATTGTCGTACAAGGCGACTGTTGGATAGAATTCGTGACCGCTGCCCAATTTGATTGACTCGTAGAACTAGAACACTAATCCTAATTCAACTGCCATGTACCGGCTTTAACCATACTGTCGTTTCTACCAACTCTAGTCAAGTCATTTGGAGTTTACGTGAGCTCGATTGCCCGGTGTTACCGGAGGGACATCTAACTGGCTAGGCAAACCCAAGCTTTGTACGCGAAGACAACTAGCACGGACATTGAAACTGAATTGACAAGCCACAAGCGCAAAGCAAGTGACTTTCGATTATGTAATGCTTGAAACAAACCTCTAACACCTAAACATTGCGTAGGGAATATTGCGCACCTTACTGTCGGACGGCTCATTTTTCTCCATTCTTAAATGGCCTGCTTTAGTTACCGTTTTTATAAATATTTTGTTGTAAATGCCTGAGGAATACACACCAAGAACGGTTTGTTTACTATGTCGTCACTTTAAATACAGGAACCTAAATTTCAGACGGATTTCTCTGAAGCATTTATATTACTCATGGGCCAGCTAATTATCAGATAAACCTCGAGACCCCACCGAGCCCTTCGCATAGGTGTCCCCCACACATAGGAACCACGTCAACCAACTAGAGAGCTGTAACAAAATCCTCGCATTCACAGATATTTCCATCTCTTTTACGCCTAAAAATCAGCTTTTTTCGCCCCAGTGAGTGTAGGAGCCTCCGGATGAGCTTTTCGGGATACCGATAAAAAACTTTGAAAACGAAGTTTGAATTTTTATCCCTCTGGTGATTGCTAATTTCTTTTTTACTGTGCCGTGTGGTTTTCGGAGTTATCCCCAGCCTTTTTGGTCAACGGCAGTGTTCCTCGATACCGGTAGGTTAAGCGACCAACGTTGAGAATAAATGACTAGATGGACTTTACGGATAGTGACGATTCGATCAAAGCACTAGTGTCTGGAAAGACAGTGGCGAACAACCGCTCACTACTTAGGTGTTACAAAAAATAGGCTTTCACAAACTTACCACCAGGGAGAACATTTCTTCCCGAAGGCGCTTCATTTCGGCGTTCCAACGGTCTTGAGTTTCTTCGACCCATCGATTCACTTCATCATTCCAGTCAGGAGCATGAACTACTTGCGCCAGAGAGCTCCGATCACCTGAGGCACGACGGCCAAACCTGTTTCTTAGCGCCGACATCATATCCCTATGACGTTGCTCCAAGGTCCGCCCATCCCACCGAACAGGGATATCCCATGCACGGCTAATGATCATAGCGACGGAGGTGACAATGACCAAGACGGCATTGCTCCGTTGATTTTGTTCGTCACTTATCCAATGCCCGTTGTCTAACTCTTTTCTCCACTTTGATTGGACCATTTGGCTGGTTGAAATCGGCCAATAAGATATCAGTTTGTCTCGCACGCACATTACGCATCGTCGTACAGGCGGTGGCGTGTGTTGCCTCGGCACAGACGGTGTGAACTAGGCTTTCTGCTGTGGTGTTTCGGGCTTATGTAAACCTAAAAGGGTAACCGCCTGTTCACTGGTTTGAGTTCGCGTCAGCTCCACACAGACAAGTATTTATCTATGGTGTAGAATGTTAAACTTAGTCAAATAGTTTGGTGAAAATTAGACTCATGGTTCACGTGAGACTTACAAATGATGCTAGATGAGTCCATCCTGTGTACAAAAAAGCTTAAGAAATATCCTCCAAAGAAGGTTGTAAATTCAACAAAATCCAGCTTTCCATGGGGAAGTTAATGAGAAGTAAGCAGGGTAATCATTCTGACCACTAGTGCAGATGTTTGGTTCATCTACTCGTTGTTTCTTCTATAAAGCAAGACAAGTGGCCATCTGTATTGAGTATTCCCATAGTGAGCATTAACTTTTCGTTAAGTTGGACGAAATTCAGTGCAGAAGAGGCTACAAATCTAATTTCCGCAAGGCAAGTCACACCAATGTCTCTGCACCTATTTCCAACGTTTGGACACGAGCTCATTGGTGAAAAATACTCTTCTTAAGCCTGTCAATTTCGCTTCGCTTGCATCATACTTTCCGGTCGCAAAAACCTAACAGGGTGAAGTAAACTTTTTTGGACAGAATACACCGGCTAGGTTGTTCTAAGCTTGAAGTCCAGTTCCAGAAGATCGGGATTAAACATCGCAATAAAAAGTGAAACGCCAGGTTATTGTCAGTGTGATAATATGTTAATAGGATATATGTAGTTCTGTAACCAAATCTGTGAAAATAGTTCACAATACCATTTCAGTACGGGGCATCACGGTGAAAGTGGAGTTGTCTTTTTGACTACTTAGCTCATCAAAATGTTGCTGCAGAAGCGTCTTACTGATAAAATTAATGAAAGCAAGGGAGACTAAAACATTAAAACACTAAAAACACAGTTTTGGTAGCGTAACACGCGCATATATATATATATATATATATATATATAATTGATCCGGTTGTATTTCAGTAGACACACATGGAGCTTCTGAACAGCTTGATAAACATACTGTCCACAAAATCGGTCAATATATGCAGTAGAGAATTCACAACTGAGTTTTTCAGTCACTGGTGGAATTTTTC
Organism: Opisthorchis felineus; assembly: GCA_004794785.1. Lineage (NCBI taxonomy): Eukaryota > Metazoa > Platyhelminthes > Trematoda > Opisthorchiida > Opisthorchiidae > Opisthorchis > Opisthorchis felineus. The sequence continues at coordinate 329,105 of SJOL01007113.1, forward strand.
ATTTGCATTCCATGGCTGAAGTGCAAAAATCCTTATTGAGGAAGGATGCCAACTCTGATAAAACGATCAGTTTATTTGCCAGTAATTAGTTTGTCTGAATATGTAAATACTGTTAACGTCCCCACCAGGTCGACAAAGCCTTTATTAAAATCGTGGTCAAGATAAGTAAGTGAACAATCGCAAGTAATCCCTTATCAAGATGACTAGTTTTAGCCTCAGCCGACGCCGGACACAGTCAGATAGAAAACGAATGAGAGAACAAACAAAAGTTAAATACCCATCACTGTAATAATGTTGTAGGTCAAACCACCGAACTTATCCTACTTTTACTAGTATGGTTAGCTCGCTTTAAGTTTTGTAGTCTCTCGAACTCTATTGACCAGAAGAGTAGATTGTGATACCACTAATTTTCGTCTATTCGCGGCAACAAGTAGGCTGACCTTAAATGGTTGTGTGCAATCCGAGGTTTATCTTTGATTTTTTTAGGCAAAATGTACAAGTGATCTCGGGAATGCTGCGTTTGTAACAGTGAATGGAACGCCAATGACCTTAATCGGTGCGTTCGATTTTATGAACAAGACCCTACCATGTTGTTGTACGAATACCCGAGTAAACTCAGATGGGAAGTGCGAACTTCAAGTTATATAATTTCAGTGTTCAGTAAGAGATCAGATGAGAGTAGAAGGGATGTAACACAGGAATGTAACAGATGACGATATTATTGTTCGATCTTAAGTTGTAGCTGCTTGAAACCGTTTCTGACCTCCACACGATTAAGTGACTAAAATTAAAGGTTAAAAACGTCACAAATGAGAGATCCAGCTGGGTTCCAGGTGAGTCTCTTGGCAAAACCAAATTGGTATGCAACTGAGTGTACTTCGCTAAAATTAAAGCGATTGCTTTTCAGCCTCCTAGATTATCGGTCACATTGTGGTTTAAAGTGACTATTCCTTTCGTGAGCACTCTCCAACCTGGGCTGTGCAATGAAGACGTTTTGTTGCTCAATCCAGCCCGGGTTATTGCATAACCGTTCACTCGATTTTATCCATCCAATTTAATATAATTGAGGAGAACTGCCGAACAAAAACAAGGCATTGGTGCCTGCTAACGAACGCATGCGTGTCCATTTTCATCACATTCGATCTGTCCAGCATGGTGTCACTGTGGCATTCGACGCGCGTCGTTCTTTAATCCAAGTAGCGCGACAGGAGAAAAACGCTATGCAGCGATTACAGTCTCAAATCCACGCATTTCATGCACACTTTTTCGTGGTTGTGGCAGTGTACCAGATAATGGACATGTGAGTCATGATGTATTGTGGGCTAGTCTGCTGTCATCGCATGCTATCTTCGGCCTCGGTACGTATATTTATATCGGTCGGTTATTTCTGTTCGGTGCTTTATTTTGATTTGTTCAATCGTCTGGCGGCTTTTTACTCACTTAGTAGATTAGCCTTCGTAAATCCGTCTGGACCAGGATGCACCGAAAGTTGTTGGGAAAACAAGTGCTCTTTTTCCCAATCAATCGGAAGGCAAAGTTATTTTCAGTCATCTTAAAACGGGCGCAGGTGACCACAGCTGTCCTGGTTCAGAGACCATACCAAAAGAATCACTGAGGACACCAACTACGCGCGTTGGGAAGTGTAGTTTCTCATACACAACATAAAAGCCCATTGAAACAGGCACTCGGGGCTTCTAAGGTTAACTGTGTTCACCAGGTGATTTGCAACCACAGCTATATTTTTAGACATTTTCAGATCTGCTGAGGCTGTGTTGTTTCAGAACCCATAAGTGTCCCAGGCCCTACTGTATCAGCGTCGGTGGGTAGGGGTTACTGCAGTCAGGCAGTGCAAGTCTGTTGTTTGCTCAAACATGTAGCTTGCTGTGTAGTTGAAATGTGCCCCAGTTGAATGTTGTGGTATTAACCAACACCGGATCCGTACTTATCTCACAAGCCCCCTACTGGAAGAGCCAAGTCACACCGCCATCAAAACCAGTTACAGGGTCAGGTGGGGTGAGCAATATTGCGGAATTTGACAACGGAAAAATTTAGGTAATGAGGTGGTGAAAGCCTCAGAACCGAAATGTCAGCAACCATCTGGCATAGTAACTATAGTGGACACAAGATTCGTCATATGACTTGTGGCATTTCCAATAGAATTAGGAAAAGTGACGACGGCTTACTTACTGAAATCTCCTTACGTGTGTGATTCCACATGTGATTCCACGCACACACCGAGTCTGTCAAGATGATGTAACCCGGTGTACTCAGGTCACAATTCAGCTGTTACAGGTTATTCCTAATCAGCTTAGCTGCTACTGAATCATGCACTCACTTGCTTCGTTCAGGCTTATCTAGTATATCTGGGTATTCTGTGCTACAAGATGTCGAATTGCACCGGATGTTAAAAAGAACAAACCCATCAAAATTCAAAACACATCTGTGCGTTTCGGTTTGCGGCCAGTTGACACAATGTACAGAACAACACATCATCATAACTACTGGTACGGCCTCATATTCCACTGTCTCCAGTGTCCATCCCGGTTTGAAAGAAACTTATGTCAGCAGCCTGATTTTTAGAGCTGGATGCTTGCAATATTTTGGTTGATGATTTCCTCCTACAATCAATGACATCAATTTCTGGTGAGCGAACGAAGTGATTCGCGCGAACAGACGAATGACATTCCACAGTCCCATAGCACATCTGGACTGTAGTCACAATTCCATGCAGAAGATAGTGAAAGTCTTAGGGTACAGAAGAGTGTGTAAAAAGTGAGCATTTCAGTAGCATTAGGAGATAAAGATCTGAAGAAACTGACGTGGCGAAAGTGAATGTCAAAAACTGGGGACAAAATTATGCACCCGAATTTTTCAAGGAAGATTCGAGACTTACATTCAATGTGGGTGCGAATACGATGAAGGCTAGATCGAATAATAATTTGGCATCGTGAAAAATGTGCTTTAAAAACACTTGGGATTAGGACGAGTGATGCCACTTATTGAAAAAAACTTATAACTCTACGTTCCTTTCTTTTGGCACAGCTTTCCCGGAATTGATGAGAACAATGGACGAACTCTAAGATAAACATATGACCTCCTCATCCTCATTCCTGAAGCCTCCGGTCGTTGTACAGAAGTATCAAAGAATATACAGGGTGAAGATCATTTTTAATGTAGCAACCCTAGTACACAACAAGAACATTAAATGAGTATCCATGTTGATGACACTGATGAAACCGGTGCTATAAAATCCGGCTGATTTAGTAAACTCAAGAAACTTGTTAATAGAATGATCAGAATAGGCTTGATTATATGTCTGCTGGCCTTGAGACACACACAAAACTTGTCGTGTTTTCAACATTTTAGCTATTTGGGAAACATATCTGAACCGGAATCAAATCACAAACAAGGTTCTATATGGAAAACAATAGCCAAACATTAAATTTACAACCTGATACTTGGGAGCAATGTTATTTTAGGATGCCTGAAAGCTGAGAAGCATTCTAAAATGGAAACAACACGAGAATAGCAGTTTTTACGGTGGCTAATTTTCAGTTCCAGTTTTACCACCCATAAGGGAAACAACTTTGTGGGATAACATACTGACGGATGACCATCTTTCCAATGATGAAGAACCCATTTTTTATTCTATTATTAATTGAACCGCCGGAGATAACTGCTAAATTTGCATCAAATCAGCAATTTAAGGCTCTTATGACCAGTCTCAGAGGGTATTCGTTCGAAAGCAGGTGAACAGTTTTATAATCAGCTGGCTACGACCTTCTTAATGGTGTCGAAAAGGGTTGACATTCGAACTCGAGATGTTATGGATGTTTGAAGTACAAAATTGAAAAAAGCTTTCTTGAGCTTCGTAATGTTCATAAATGCCGGCATGCAAAAGTCACCTGTATGACAAATGCATTGTTATTGTTTATAGCCTTCTGACCGTGCTACATTCTTCTCAAGGGCTATCAGCATATCTCTGGAAAACACTTTGAAATCTTAAAGGAACGCTACTCACATGGTTGCAGTAACAGCTGACTGCCGGTTTCGTCTTTCTTGAAACTCATCAATTAGGCGCAGTCCTCGAGTTTGCATCAACCTTGTGTTGTACATAAAAATGTCGAACAGTTTCCCGCAAACTTAGGAGTAGTGTTCGGTCAAGAAAATATACGGTGATGTCGCAAATATCGCACCAACTAAAGAATGAGGCAGTTTTTGTTCAGGACTTTCAGTTGAACTAGAAAATTCAGCTGGAATTCAATTGATTCTCCCGTTATAGCTAAATTTGTGTGGAAACAAATGCAGTTTGGAAAACTTTTAAAGCATTTTCTATTTAAGGCTAGGAACCTGGGTTTTTAAGAGTTTGTATTAGCTGTTGCTTGGGCATAATGTCAAAATTTTCTCTCTTTCAGTTAGCGAGTTCGCTGAAGCAGAGTAATCGTACAACAGCCAGTGTTTGAGGTAGCCTCAGATGGTCTCGCAATCTATTTTACAATTCTTTGACTTTTCCCATTTCTTGCGTTAAGAGTGACCAAAAATTCATATTCATCTTGAGGAAACCTATCGGGATAATCTAAAACCCTTGAGATGCCCCTTTTATAAGGTGAACTACACTGCAAAATGGAAAGATACCAAAGTGGAAATATATGCAGAAAAGGTGTCAGTTTGTTGTTTTTATGCTATCATCTTGAAGTCTTAGAATAGTGTAAAACGTAGTAATAAACTTCGGTGATATTAGAATACAGATTGGTAGTAGTCATTAGGCCTTGTAATCGCTTTCATTTATACTCCAATTCTCTAGAAGTTGGATTTCACCTTGGTTGACAACACACATTTGCAACATCCATTTTCCCCATTGATTGAGAGCACCATAGAACATCGCCATGCATAACACAGTATCCACATGTTAAGCAATGCCCCTCGTCTTGTCCGAATCCATTGTTGTTTCCATCACATGACCAGGTAGTGCATCGATTAATTCCATTCCACCCTCAGGGATCACGAAAACGGATCACCGATAACCGATAACAGCCTAAATTAATCCCCAGCAGTCTTTTTGGTACACCCAGGCAGCCATGGCAACCATAGGTAACCTGATTTTCAAAATGCCATTTACCACTGTCTAAAAACATTTTGAACAAGGCAACTTCCGCACTACTGTTGTCGAATGCATTCGTTTTGAGCCTTTCCCTGAGGACGTTTTCTAAATTAGGATGGGTGGGTTGTTGTTCACTGTATTTTTCGGTACCAATACACAGATTGAGCCTCCGGCGATCTTATTGTTTGGATTTAATATATTTGAGTTTATCTCTCGGTAATCCTGAATGATCTGGTCATAAGCATTGTTTCTCGCTTATTAGATGTACTGGTCAGCCCTATATTGTAATATTGTACCCTTACCCATCAATCCTTCTCTAAGGTGCAATACCAAGTCTTCAATCCATATGAGCTCAGTATTCCGTTCGCATTCATCTACACGTATTGCAGTAGTATATCGTCCACTTCGTTTTTGTTGTGTTGTCTACTAGCATCCACAACCTGGTAAAATGTTCGCCAAATTTTCTTGGCAGGTAAATTACTAAGCCTGTTCTACTTTTCAGTGATACGAACTACCGGTCCACAATCAGCAAATGAAGGGATTTTGAGTACTGTTCCATGTTCACAAGCCCACTTCTAATTTTCATATTTGGATCATCTAGTCTTTGCTTGTTTTAGCTGTCTTTAACGTCAAGACGGAAATGCCATCAGATTTAGGGAAAGCAACATTGCATTGCCGAGTCTTCAGTTACCTGATTCTAAACTATCCATTCTATATGATACCTACCAAATAATTTCGCCCACAAATCCTCTCGCCGTTTTGCAGCCTGATGAAAACTTCAGGCAGTAAATTCAGCGTTGACTGATTTTGGATGGTAAGTTTTCCGTAACGTAAACTGAACGGTCTCAGCTTCGTTAAAGTTAAATCAACCAAGAAGCGAATCCAAGCTATCGGTCGGTAGAGAACCTTACAAATCCGATAAGGTAAAGCGAACAGCTTCACGTGACCAACGAGCACTCTCGTAAGTAAGAAGTTCGTCGTAACTAAAATATTAAAGTACAAGGAAGAATAAGCTGGCGGACCGATTCAAACATCCGTAAACCTTCGCAATCAACAGCAGATAGCCTTGCAACCGCTCATGCGTATCATAGTGCTGACTGGAGTTCGTGGTGTTCTTCGTTTGTAGAGTGATCTCGAAATGACGGTTTGAGAAATATCTTTCCCACGTTTATAAGGTTTTCCATGTTATGGTTTTTTAAATGAAAGTTGGTAGATTCTTTTGTACGCACTGACTATCAGCGTTTTGGTTAGAAAATCCTCCTCGGCTGAATACTACATTAGCGACCCCTTTGTCTGGCCGCACCTACGCCAAAACGTGCACTGCAGTTTTCGATGATCTCGATCTGTAGTTGGCCGTTTGTAGTTTTGGCGAAAGTCTTTAGAACGGTCGTCAGAGTGAAGTCAGTATATGTGTTACACTATTCACAAGACACGAAAATATGATCAACTACAAACCTCTCACAGTTACGCCTACGATTTTGGTGATAACCACGTCCCCCATGAAAGAACGTGAAAATCGTTGAAGCGGTAACTTTAACTATGCAATAAAATTCCGTGCCAAAGTGGACTAAATGAAATGAAAAAATGATAAATGGTGACTGCCAAAATGAAGCAAATAATAACACGAACAAGTTTGGGGAAATTTAAAGTGTTTTCTTCTCTGCTTTCCCAAACCACTTGCCCCTCCTGGTTATGTAGATCAGTATCTAATCCATTCCATTTCTGACATAAATATGTGTGAAAGCATAAGTTCGCGAACCACTATAACTCCTTTAGCAAAACCTGGGCCAAAACATTACAGGTGTAACGGAAAAATTAGCGTGATGCGTAACCAGACAAACCTCAATTTGAGGGAGTCGCTATTTTAGGATTCCGCCAGCGCCCTCTTGTTTCAAAAAGTCTCTAGCCTCAGAATAATTCAACCAAAAAGACGAGTTGACAGCGGAAGAAAACATACCAAGAATAGGTTATCAACCTTATCAATTAGCACGACAACCAAACAATTTGCTCATGGTACTGGCGCATGAGATGAATTCATTGCTCCTAGATTATTAAAAAAGCAAACTGAAAATGACGTGCGCAACGAAACTAATGCATTTAAAAAATGGTGACCCAAGTGATCGGTTTACTCTGGTTAGTTCCATGTCGTCTTTATCATGTACACCTTTTACTTACATTGCCTACGTGAGCCCGTTCCTGACCCCTCCCCACCCGCCACTTATAAAGTTGTGGAATTGTATACCGGAATACTTGCCTTCCTTACTATACGTCTTCGCTCTGTTTTAAAGGAATGCATCAAGGGAACTGTTTTTTTAATATATTAATAATACCTCCGGCATCCGTCGCGTTGGGGGCATTGGGATCAGGCGTTGTCACCAGGCCAGCTCCGTCGCGCAATTTTGCTCTCACTTTCCCCATTTGGGGGACTAATGGCTATCATTATACATGGTGACAGAATAGTGAAGCTTTTATTCGTCACTAAACAGACTATCGTAAATCACTGGATTTACAACAGAGCTTGTCATGATTATTGTTTTCTGACAACAAATTGCAGCTCTGCCGACAGCTATTCACAATACGAGAATGTGGTGGCCGCTGATTTGTTTAATAAGCCGCGTCAATTGGTTGTGAATGTTTCGCCACAAGTCGGGGGGAGATCATCAGTGCGTTGTGATTAGAAGTCAAATCAAACTGCTCAGCTTAGCAAACAACTCAATGACTATCGTTACAAACTGGTCTACCCATGTTACCTTCAATTGGAAACAAGCATTTGCCTACCTAAAATTTATTGTGACTCAAATTTGATGGAATACTGCAGAAGAACCAGATGGAAGAAGCGGGGAACTCGGGAAAGTCTACCTTAGATTTGTTAGACAATTGCTCAGTGGTAGCTCAAATTTGGCATGTAACACAGGCAAGACTTTTCCAGCAGCTATTACCCAACGCGATTTCCTATGAGGTCCTCGGGAATACATGTTAAAAAAATTTCCTAAGCCATTTATTCGCATGTTTCAATAATTGCATTTTCTTATTTTCTATCCACAATGAGTGCATTCTTAGTTTTACACCGATCACTATCCGGTATGCGCAATTTTCTACAAAACTCCCTAGTTTCTGAAAGGAAGCCTTTGTCTAAAGATGTATTATTTGTGCGTACATGTGCTCCATCAAAAAGGTCTATAATCAGTCACATGTTTTTTAGCCTTGTTTGAAGTGGATGTGGTTCATGATTTTCTGGCGGCATTTCAGTTTTAAATTAGCTTGTCTACTCTCATGAACCAGCGGTGTGTTGGGATGACCTTGGAAGAGTTGTGTGTTGAAAAGTTGTTCGATTCATGGTTTCTGTCTCGCTTGGCCTTCAAGAAGGTGATATCCGACTAGATTAATGATGAGTACGTTGTACTCGTGCGTGCAGTGGGTAAGGAAGCAGGGAGGCCACTTCGGGTTATGAAATGGTTGCACTAGCGATGGGGCAGGCGTGAGGCATGTAAGTTGGATGCGTTTTTCAGTAACAGGAAGTATGCTAAGAGCAGTCTACCCAGTCCGGTTTTGCCAAAGAAACCTCAAAGTTCTCAGCATTTCGACTGTTGTTGCCTAGGCTTAGGCAACCTGACAGTATCTTAATCCTCGTGGCTACTTCGGGTGGTACGGCGGCCAGGCTCCGAAAGGGTATTAAAGAGGAGTGTTGCATCTAAGTCATCCATTATCATCGCAACCATAAAGTGACTGAAATTTTGTGAGACCTTTCGGCTCTCAACCGAAGGCCAATTAATGAAGAACTAGATAACTGAAAACCATCGCAGGAATACGGAACGCCGTCGCCTGAAATGCGGCATTTTGTAGCGGCGGGTGAGTGCAGAAGACTCTTGCAACTCAAAACATTTGCTCACCGGTGCCACTGTCGCCCCACCTTGTTAAGTAAGCCCTTATTAGCTAGATTTTCAGTTTGGCGGATAATATGCCTTCGGTCCCGGCAAAACCTTGCGACTGCCCGCGAGTGTCAGTGTCAGGATCAGGTGAAGCACACGCAACGTACTGCGTTATTCCCATGTTTCAAAGGTGTCGTGAAAGTCGATGGATCCCACTCAACGAATCACTTTTCGTACGTCTTTTAAAATAATTAGTGTTTTGTATTAAGGTACAGGCTCTACACTTTCCTTGTCATGGACGGCTCGGTACCGGGCATATGCCCTCATGGAAAGCCAGCAGTTTGCTCCTATGTGCTTAGCCTGTTCAAAGAGACGAGGGGCCGAGCAGTACCGAATCAATACACTGAATTTTATTCCTAGCTGTCCACAGTATATAACTGTGACAACAAATCAGGTAAAGTTTATTCGGTGTTGACTGTAAAGCACGTACTGTTTAACGCTACTTGTAAACGGTGATAATGTGACCACCAGCTGTGGCTTACTGCATCTAGGGCGATGTCAAGCAGCTGAGAGGAGAAAATTCGATGTACATCTTAGGTTTATGGCAACGCATGGGTTTCAAAAGATTGTCCAGTGGTTTGACAAATCCTGATGCGCAAATCCAATTCGGACCACTGTCGTACACAAATGGGTGTATTTAACCCTACGGATGGTTGCCAGGTGATTACACGTGGATTCGTAATGTAGGGGCCAACAAAGTCAATAACTGAAAACAAGCTCACTATGCTACCTTCGTACTTATCAAGGTTGGTAGTTGCTAATCCAAAACAAACTGACTTTATAATCCGGTTGTATGGGTAATAGGGTTGTAAGGACCTAAAACCCTAGGATCCCAGGGTTCTAGTTATTTTGTTAATCTATTGTTTGGGAGAGTACAGAAATTCGGCACTCTTCTCCACGCTAGAAATTCAGGAAAAGCGAGTTCAGACTGGATGGTACAGACTGATTGGTAGGCTACTAACATAAGTTTTGAAACCCAGAACAGACCTTCAATGAGGTTGACAAAGGTGATACTTCTGCAGAGTTTTGAGGAGTAATATTTCTTAGCGGAAAAGGTCCGATATGCTAGATAGTGATAAGTGCACAAATGACATTGATATGCGTCCGGATGCGCAGCACTGCTAACCAAAATTAGGACAGAATTCCGACAATACAGTGTCATGTTACATTTAACCTACCTTACAAGCTTGTGCCTGTTGTGCCTAAACACGAATCTCATCTCCACCCCTTCGTTAATGCTTGAGAAGTGGTCGGGTTCAGCTGAGGGTGGCCATATTACACGAACCAGAAGAATTTACGCCCAAATTACAATACACATTGCAAAAGAAACGTGCAACACAGAGAGTAGAACTTTTTTTTGAGAAAAGTTTCCCTCCCTTTCTTCATAACTCTTTTTACTCGGTCCCGTCTTTGGGAAGACCGGCTCTGTTTGCTCTGTTTAGGTGACCTGCACATACACAGAGAGCCTGAACCTACATGCAAACCGCTCATTACATCAGGCTGAGACCGGTACTCTGCTAGTCGATATCAGCATTGGCCAATAACAATGAGGATCCAAACAGCTGCAAACGAAATCGGACTTCGATCATCCAGTCAGCTGTTTTTGTTATCACTTCCATTTAAAAAAATAGACCAGTTCGAAGAAACCTCGATCGACTGACTCCAAATGCCACACAACCAGTCAGACAATGGACCAGTCACGAGCGAGTGTTTTGGTCGATTTCTGGGAACCCAACAGTTATTCTGATGACACAAAACTCACCGCAGTTGTAGATGGATTTACTGCATAAAACAACTTGTGGATGAAACGAAGCATGATACAGGCAGTGCCTTTGTGTAATTCATAATCACTAGTTGCGTAGCATTAAATACATATCCTCCACAACATCTTCATGGTAGGTGTACGGATAAACTGGTTTGTTCTAGAGTGATGGTGCTGGGTCTTGATTACATTCAATAAACCTGCCAAGTTGATTTCCTCCGGTGTCTGTGGGGTTCCTTAGCCGGTGCTTTAGGAGTGAAAATTTCCGCAATTCTTGATTACAGCCTGCGGGATAAGGGTCTTTAATATCGAATATGACAGAAACTTATGAAGGTCAACAACATACATTTCTGGCAAACTGGTTGACTAGTTAAAACATCCCGGTTGTTTAAGATTTGAATATCCACTGCATTCAGCCGTTCTGTTCACATATGAAACAAGTGCTTTGATGAGTGAGTCAAAATTTGAAAAACGTTTTCACTTTCTAGTTTTTCGGCAACTGGTATGGTGTAAGCAAACTTTTAAAAATTCCTCATAAAAAGGAGTTTTCTGAACTCTTCTTATCCGCTCTTCTTTTGAGCTTGTTCGACAAGTCAGCGTTGACCGCAGTGACTCATAAGCTGACTTTATCAAGTGACACCAAAAATTTTTTTGTAGCTTGTGGTTACAAATATCAGGCGTATGTCTGTGGTTTTGCGGCATTCTCTATCATGCCCAGTCCGTACAAAGAAATGACTTTAGAGAACAATAAAACAACTAAGAGATAGCATAGCCCTCGAACTCAAGGCTTACAAGAATGGAACTTCAAGAATCCAGGACCGAAATGTAGCTGGTACAGAGTTAAACAAGCACAACTTTCGTAATTATCCACAAGTTGGCACGTGGGCGACACAGACAGCTAAGTGCTGCCATCTTGTAAATTTCCATTTGTTGAAGTTACTTGACTCCTAAGAATGCTGTAGATCAGAAGTCTGCGCTACACCTTATTTGAGTCGGCTTCAATACTCAAGCTGCTGAAGCCGGTGGCTCTGCAAATTTCAGTTGAAGAATAAGCTGTTAACAGAGCGGCAGTTGCCCTCGTCTACTGCAATGGCGAGTAAAGAATCTTTCGTTCAGAGCAAACTTCAGTTTTATTTGGTGAATACATCCTTACAATCATGTGGTATTTCCTCTTTGCTTTGACTCCTACCATGCACCCACCAAATTTCATTATGTCGAGACGCGCAACACTGCAACAGATAACAGTGCTGTCAGTTTACTGGTTCTGATGTCTAGACGAGCACGATGCTGGCAGACAGAGTGGTGTCCAGAAATGGTGGCGCAGCCACTTTGTTAATGCGCTGGCGTGAGCAGGGTGGACACACCACGATGACGATCGATCCAGGTCACTTGCCTACCGGACCCGCCACATCCAGTCAAAAGCGCACATTAAATCTGCTACTGCTGAATCGTTAATAAGGTCGGTCAGACGTTTGTGGGATAGTGCTGGATGATTAGGTGTGCAGGAGTCCCTCGATTAGGCAACAAACTCCCAGCTTTATGGAGCAAGTGATTCCATACTATAGGATACAGCAACAAGAGAACCTCCTAGGACTGCAACAAGGAACGTTCTCACTACAAAACAGTTATGGGCGCTCTTGTTTGGTATTTGTACCTTGTTTAATAGGCTTTACCAGCGTTAGGTAATCATGGGGATACACATGCACTCACGCCCTGACTGCCACATTGAAGACAATCGAATCACTTGGTGAGCACATCTGGTTCGAACTAGATTTGGGCGCGGAAAGAGGGGCAGTCAGTGCAGTGAGTCAACCTACCGTATCTCCTGTCTACCCAGTGAAAACGAAGTAAGGATAATGGATGTCTTGGTCTGCTGTGGATTACTGCGTTCCTGCATCCGGGTGGACGAATTTTAACAGGCGTGCTCAACTAACTGGTAGTTCACACTCGCCTCGAAGGATACATATGTTTGGATTCATCAAAAGCCAACTTCGATATGCTGATATCAAACATCAGCCGATGTGGATCAATTCTCTGAAGTGAACGAAGTAATGGTGTGTCAAGTGGTAGATGGAGAGTGTTCACACTACATCTGGTGGTTATGAAACCTAAGGAATCATTAGAGTAAGCTGGTGTGAAAGCTCCGTCCAAAATTG
>SJOL01007113.1:363305-412681 GCA_004794785.1 Opisthorchis felineus
AGGTTACGCTGCTTAGGACATGAACTCCGCAGGCCAGAAGACCATCTGCCTCGCAAAGCCCTTTTCGCCCAGCCCTGTGCTAAGTGGAAGCAACCGAGAGGTGGGCAGTGTATGACCTGGCAACGAAGTATGAAAACACTAACCAGTAAACTTAGTCGGGTGGACAAGTGCTGCCCACCTGAATGGGGACACCGGGACTCAACTCATCAATGGATAACGGCACTGGCAGACATGGATCAATCACGCATTCAGTGGTGCTAGTGCATCAAAACTATGGCTTTCAGTGCGTAGCTGTCCAGTTCTCGGTTCTACTGATCAAGCTATCGACTCCAATACTTGGCTGTATGTCCCACACTCTTCCATTTTCCGGTGATCCGAACCGTAGCAGCTGGAACCAAAGCACCCGTGGTACATGGTTTATAGCTGATGAATTGAACTGAAACTGAATATTTTTGTTGGTTTTGTATTCACTGTCAATGTTTCCTTATACATCGATCCCCCGAATGCACGTTGGTTTCTAGCTGGTCCCAAACTTGAGGAGTTTCATCTTTCCTCTGGTTACACAATATTCCAACAACACACCAATCCAGTTTATTTTCAACTGCCTCTCGTGCCTCTATCAGAAGAGATTTGCAGAGAAGCGCCCCACAGTGGATGTTGGTCTTTTCAACACTCATTATTTCACTCGGTGCATATCGGTCACACAGTGATAAGATTGTCTACTCCGAAAAAATTTCTTCATTAATCTTAACTTTCGCTGAAACAAATTCACTCGCTACAGTTTCAGTCAAGCTCAATGGGTGCTTCAGTGAAGGGCTCATAAATGATGCTGGTGTGATGGAAATATTTTAAATTTAAATTGAGATTTCGCGCCGTAAGTGAGGCCAATTCACGCTGAAACAGTGAAAGGCATTATACAGCCGATTCATCCTCATTGGGAATTAGTCGCAGACAGATTGAAACCTTAGAATTACTTCACCAATGTCTGATATTCAACAAGAGCTTCAGATACCAAGATTTTTTGCTTTTTCACCAGGAGCACGTTGTTAAGATTTCAATCCATTACAGGTCGGCTCCTTAAAAGATCATTTCTCCTAAAGGAAACTACTAACAAGGTTGCTGAAAATTCTTCGACAGCCCACGACCGGTTTCGCCCTTCTTGGGGCTCATCAGGTAGGCGCAGTCCCCGTGTTTCCGTCAACCTTATGTTCTACTTGAACCCCAATTGCACGAAGTTGGCGAAATACACTCATTTGCAAACAAATATGGTTCGGAGAGAGACTCACCTGGAACCTAGCTGAATCTCTCGTTTATGGTGTTTCTGAGCAACGCAAACACCGATCGTTTTCGACTTCAAAATGCTGATGGTGTTCTACGGACGCTCTCGGTCACATAACGTCTGCACCCGAAAGTGCACACCACTAAAGGCAACAATGTAATCAGTTACCGCAACAACAAAAAAGCAGACTAAATTGACCAGCATTCATACGGCAGAAGAGAAACAACGACGACCTCATAACTTGCCCAGGTTTGATTATCGCTGCAATGTGAACGCACGTGATGCTGTTTTGATGTGGGACGTTGTTTCTCATCAGCTGTTTTCACATAGATGTTCGCCCTTGATTCCTATTGGTTTCCGATGTCGCAGTCACGACGGCCGTTGACCTAGTGTCGGATTCTGTCTCACTGGTCGCATGGGGGCGCAGGCTCGCGGAGCAAGAGTTCACAATTCAGCAATTCTATCAGCAGTTAAATCGTAGGTTCTCAAGGACAGTTAGTGTAATATGACCGACGCGCTGTTAAGTGAGTAAATGCGAGTTCACATGAAGCGACGTAGCAACAACTGGAAAGCTACCAAAGGCAAGCAGTCCAGTGTGAACAAGCCCCATTGGACGCATCACATTTCTCATCAAAACATGGTGATGATGGTCACATGATTTCACAGTTTAGCGACCAGCGATCCCAGTTTCTCCTCTCGTCTCCTCTTCTCTTCTCTGTCAGTGTGAATCCATTCTGATGACTTTGGTGAATAAGACTGAAACTCGGGGACTGCGCCTACCTGATTAGCCCCAAGAAGGGCGAAACCGGTCGTGGGCTGTCGAAGAGTTTTCAGCAACCTTGTGAGTAGTTTCCTTTATGAAAATCTACTGCGATGTCTCGAATATCGTACCAACTGGAACATGAGGCGGCCTTTGTGCAGCACATTCAGTTGAAGAACATCGTAAACGAGAGATTCACTTGAGTCTCTCGTGATAGCCAAATTGATTTGCAACTGAGTGTATTTGTCGAAATCATTTCTCCCTTTATCACTGAACCAATCCGATTTAACGCTGACACCTTGTTGTGGTGGTTAGCCTTTGATGCTCTAATGAATATGAGGTCTACACTGGCTGGAACTCAGTTCTCGAGAGTTCCAGCATGCCAGAAATCCCAGTCGAAAGCAGTCTGACGAAAAGCAGTTAGAGCTCACACTATGGAAAATAGTATTAAGAGGCGGACTGGAGGTAGAATTGAACTGTCTTCTGTGACAGGATGGCGCGACCGGCATCCCCATAGTTATGGAAGAAGCGATTCTACCATTCTCCGAGAACGGAAGGGTTAGAAATGACCGGCCCTGAAAACAGTGCCACCCAGCGGTTGGCTTTGACCGTATGGTTGAAATACCCCTAAAACTCAAGAGTCCGGTGCCACTCAAGTGATGTTTGATACGCGCAATGGCATTAGGAGCTAGACTAGGTGAGCTCCCAATTCATTGTGGATCAGACCTTGAAGTTAAAGGCTCGGGATAATTTATTTGAAACAAGCCTCTATTTCCAGGGTCAGCTCTAAAAACCTCCATTTGTCAGAACATTATGCAGACTGTGAAGAGGAGAAGGAAGCACGTCTTTTATCACATAGATCCTGGAACCTAGTTACCCTCCAAGATATGGACGGAGGAGGCAGGCCTTAATGGACTGGTCATTTTGAAAAAGAACTCAAGCGCTACACTGGTTGATCAATAAAAGCTACGGGAGACCGGTTCTACTGGAGTGCAACAACACAGGAAAGCCAACCTGAACACGGTGCCGGATTCATAGTTGCAAACCATATGAACCAGGAAGCAATGGATCGCAAGGTATCAACTCGCGAATGAGAACCAGTCGATTCCGGTAGTTGATGATAAGTTTTGTCATATTTATCAGCACTTCTGTCCTCAAGCATCACACTCAGTTGATAAAAGAACAAGTTCTACGAACCGCTTTCGGACCTGATCAAATCTGTATCTCCAGGCGGTTCCTTCTTTCTGATGAGCAATTTCAATGCTCAGGTTGGCAAGGACTGGGGAACCTGGATGAAGACGAACACCTAATCGACCGTATTATTGTACGCGAAAAGGGATCGCCGTTATGTACTGATGACAAAACTGATGTGTGGCTATGAATGAAATACCAAGTCGAAATGATGCAATGTCACAGTCGGAACGCTACCAAGTCACACGCCAGGAGGAACCTTACTCAAATTGGATGTAAGGACGCTGAAGAACGAGGAAACTGTATCAAATTTTCATGAGGCACCAATGCAGAGGCTGGCGAATGGTCTAGTCTCAGACACATCCGAAAGTCATTGGGTCCGAATAAGAACACAAAAGCAGCTACTGCGGATGTACTTGTGCTAAGACAAGAACGGAGAAAAGCCCTGTATAATAATAATGACTCATTAAATGCACATCGAATCAGGAGAAGAATTTGGTGTTCATCAAAACAACACAAGGTCCGACAAACATAGCAGTCCAAAAGTAACACAGAAGTGCCAATAGCAAGCTTTTGAAACAAATGTGTAAAAACTAAAATGGGATGATTGACCAAACGGAGTGAAGAGATCCGGTCGTACGCGGATCGTCGTTGGCACAAATACTTCTCTGCCGGATTGACTTAAATCCGCGTACCAATAAACTAATCTATTCTGCTTACAAAAGACAACCATACCAGGCCCGACGAAATGCTGACATCCTAGCAACATCACTTTACACCACTACTTAACCGGACAGAACATGTTGGGTTGAGCTAATTAACCCGCATAACCAAGCAATGATGCACTTGGCTGATTCACATACAGCTGCAGAACGACGGAAGCCATAAATCAGTTGCAATAAATCAGCCACACGGATGGGTTTTCCCGTAAAGATATTCAGGCTGTTTGCACACGGAACTTCTCCAAATGCCATGAAAAAATTGGAAGATTGAAAACGTTTTGCAATATTTCTCGGATGCGAAGATAATCTCTCTAATAGGGGAAAAGAAAACCGACAGAAGGCTGACGATTACCGCGAAATCAATCTCCTGTGCAAAGCAGACAAGTGTGTGGTTCAACAACCCTGTGGGTGGTATTTTCCGCCTCATGGGATGGTTGTGAACTTCATTTCAATTCAGAGAGACTGAAGAGTGAACGTGGATCAACCTACAAAAGCTTGGCTATCTAGACGATTTCTTAAATCTCAACAAAGCTTTTCATACTGACCTGAAAGCTCGTGAATGGACTTACGCAACTAGATCAAACGATTTCCTAATCAATACCGGAATGAAGCAGACTTGTTTTTATCCTGCCCTTTTCAGCCTCTCTTTAAAAACCATCTGTGCAGTGGTTGTTTGCCATCGTGAAGGTGGTAAACCATTTCAATATCGTTTGGATGGATATTTATTCAATTTGAACCTGAACAAAACTTTGCTGTCCGAATTCACCATCCATATGCTGCTGTTTACAGAAGGCTGCGTCTTTGTTTCGCATTCTGAAGTGGAATTCTGGATTCTGACCATTAAGTTCTATTCAGCTGTGTTATTTATCAGCCTGAACCGAGATTCAACACACTAAACGTTCTGCTAAATAGTTGTGAGATAGCGTAGAGGACGGAGTCCCACTATCTTGCCGGTATACTATCCACAGACCTGACGATTTGTGATGAAATTATCGCAAGAATTGCAAAACCCGGTACGGCCTATAGTCGGCCTCAGGAACTCGTCTGGAGCAATCACTACTTGCGTATGTACATCAAAATTGCATTGTGCCGAACAACTGTGCTGTGTTCATTATTATACGCAGCGAGACCTAAACTATAGAGGCGACATGTTTGGGTTCTTGTCGTTCCTTTCATTGGCTTCTTTCAGTTCCAAAATCCGTCGGATAAAGTGGACAGACCGAATTCCGACCACCGAAGTTCTCCGAAGAGCAAACACTGCTGGAGTTGAATGCAGTCTGATGCGAAACAAAACAGCCCCTCTGGTCAGGAGACTTCAAATGAATGACTGAAGCTCGCATTCCAAAACAGCTTGTTTACAGTCGGTCGAAGAATGGAGTTCGAAATCAGAGACACCCCAAAACTCCTCTACTGAAATAGTCCACAAGTGCGTTTGAAGACTGTAACTTCCACTTTAGGTCATGGGGGGACCTGCCACTCAACAGAAAGACTTGGGGAACGGCATTGCAATGCTGGAAACATACGAGACATTTGGAAGAAGCTGGGTCTCCTCGGTCCAGCATCGGCCTTATGGATTTGCGCAACACACCGAAGCAAATAACTTAGGCCGATCGGCCTTGTGGGTCACCAGCATGCTCACTGGTCCCCCTGATAAACGTGGCCACCTGAAACCAAGGTATGCGTGTTCCATTTTTTATCGATTGTCCACCTGACATTATCATCCTAAAGACAACAGTGTTATCATTTTCCGGGTTAACAGAGTGCCGCCATTATCCATTACCACCTTGACGGTAGGTTAATGGGCAGTTCACGGCACTGTACAATTACATTGTGCAGTAATACGCTGAAATTCAACAGGATTGATGTCTGACACCTGTATATTGATTATCATATCGATGTCCATTGTAGCGCTGTCATGTTCAGGTCTACCGATAGCTTGCAATAGGGCTGTGTTCGTTCGCCCACCGATCTTATTCCCTCGGATCTACATCTGCTCCAAAAGCTTGTTTGGAGCACCATTGCCGGCTTCCAGCAAATATTTTGCGACTAGTTACTAAGCGCAGGCGTCCAGTTGTTTGCCACTGCTGATCAACAAATCCAATTTTGATACCAGTCATTCAGTGATCCACATTTTTAGGTCGAAAGATGCACACCTTTCTTCAGCATTTCACAAAATGGTTTTCTGTTGTAATTCAACTTGTCTGTGCGGGGTAATTGACCACTTTGTTTGCGGTCGCTTTTACTGCATCTGAATAGGGGAAGAAATCAATGCTGGTGTGTACGCCACAACCATTCAGACAGAAAGTTACGAAATAATACAGTTGGCGAACAAATCAATGGTGAAAGGAACGTAGCACTTGGATCGATACTCCATCTGGTTGTCAGATTTCTTAGGAGAGTGAATAAAGTCAACCACTACAACGTGTTCCCATTCTTGATTGTTCTTCTCTGTCGTACCGACTTTCATAGGTACTGAGTTTCGAAACTGAAATGCCCGAAGCTCGAAGGAGTTGAGGATAAGGGAGTAGCCCGGAATGCGACTATTACCTGAGTTATACGTGAACAAGAATAGAATATTTATAGAACTTTCAACTCCGTGTGCCTTAGTATCGGATATCATAGGAGAAATAATTGGATTCCATCTTAGATTTTGACACCCGGTTGTTTCGGAAACTTTCGCAGAAATGTGTGAACCAAAGAGCTGAATGTCTATGATGTTTAGTGAACAAACTTATCCGTTTGTGGCGTCAGATTTAGCACTGCCTGACCTCTCTTCCTTTCACCAAGGTGTCCGTTGTTATGGTGCCCATCGTGAATTCGGCGGCATTATTTCTAAGAAATTCTCAGTTTATCCTCCCCACAGTTGGCGATGGCCCTGACCATAGCTTGAGCACTAATGTAGCCGCTGCAAAAACAATAAATGCCTTCAAGTTGTTTGCTCACCTGGGGTTGCACAATCACTCAGATCAAGCGAGTGCGACAGACCAGTGGTGCCAAGACCGAGCAGGAAACTTGGATAACCAACAGACCTGGTCTATAGACTGGCTTTGACAGTGTTTTCTGTCACTCAGTATGTCCCCCCATTCAAGCGGTCCGAAACAAAGTAAACAGTTTTTGCCAGTCGAGAGTAATTAAACTCGAAAGCAATGACCTCAAAGAAATGCACCGCGTTCGCTCCACCGTCACTTAACAAGTTACGCCAGTCGCGGTCGTGTGATTATTATGAATTTTGATGTTTCACTTGCCTTTTACTTTAATATTTCTAGTAACATTTAAAACTCTGATTAGCCGCTGAAAATAGATGCGTCCATTTGTGCGTTCCCTTCACTCCCGATTAGTTTCGTGGTCACAGAAACCAAACGCATCCACTATGGTCTCTGTCGTTTTAAAATCCTTCACCAGTAGCTTTTTTCCAAAGTTACCGTTTCCGGGGTTATTTGTACAACTTACCTACAATCCCGAAGGCAGCACGGTATTTTAAAATAACTTTGATTTTGAACTGTGGCAATGCGATACTTGATCTTGGACTACACAAATATTTTCTGTATCTCTCCCCACGGTAGCTTTGATTCAGTGAAGCCATTAGTGTTTTAGCCATCAGCCACATGCAATTTGTTCTGTAAAGACACAGCTAGATGAGTACGAAACCTGCGACCGTTACTGTGGTCACGGTTGAAAGCATCTCACCAAAACAACGTAAGGAAGGCGTCATGCTAGTCAACGAATAATGAAGTTCCACTTTTATCACGTGTCCGAGGTGTTCATGTAAATCATTCAAACTGAAGGCGATAGAATGTTGTTATTCAGCGTTTTGATCGGGTGGTATTCTTATTGGACAATAAAATCACAGACAGCAACCCGTGAAATAACCGTCTGTTCTGTAGGTGATTCAATATATGTTATTTTGAAAAAGGTTCTGCTGAGCATACCAGAACGCAAAGCCTCTAAGTCAGAAGGTTATGAACATCTGACCGTAGAAAACGAGTAATGCATGCAATTCAAGGGACAACTCACAAAATGCTCGGGACTTGATGAGGGAAAAACACACAAAACATCCTCCTTCAAGCAAATTGGTGAGAGAAAAATCGGATGCATCATGTATTTTGATAAAGTTATTACAATTATAGAGGCAAACTACTTAATTGCATTGCTGGACTTTTTAACTGCCGCATTCTAATCGGATACAACTTAAAGGTGTGGGCTTATGCCCGTGGGAGAGATTCGCTAGACCGCATTTTTTCCCTAAGCAACATTGTGGACAGCCAGTGAAAAAATCCAGCAATTTGCGCAAATTGAGGGGAAGATACAGCTGTTCGCTGGAAACGAAGCGAGGTGAAATACAACCAAAATTGCAGGCCGGGAAGAAAGTTAGCCTTAAATGATAGTGTGCAAAGCGACGTTTGTCTTTGCAGTAGTGGGTAGAAAAAATAACTGAAATCGAAAGAAATGAACAAATAATAAATAAATAAATAAATAAATAAATAAATAAATAAATAAATAAATAAATAAATAAATAAATAAATAAATAAACTGTCCAAAGCCATTGGGACGACAAACGTTACGATAATCAGTGCGTTCGGTTTCGTGAACATCGTGAACCATCAATGTGTATGTCCTAACAAGTGAAGCGAGCCCAGATGGCGAACACCAGGAAATATACCTTATATCATTACAGTGGTTAAAATTCAGTTAACAC
Source organism: Opisthorchis felineus (assembly GCA_004794785.1). Classification (NCBI taxonomy): domain Eukaryota; kingdom Metazoa; phylum Platyhelminthes; class Trematoda; order Opisthorchiida; family Opisthorchiidae; genus Opisthorchis; species Opisthorchis felineus. The sequence continues at coordinate 371,954 of SJOL01007113.1, forward strand.
CAGAAGCGGTCGAGTAAAGGGCGAGTGAGGCAACCAAAATTAAGTTGAATTTGTGGTCACGGAGTACTACAAAGAATGAGGTTATGAAAGAGTGAGTGTGTTGCATTTCTTCATAAGACTACAACTTTCAGATTTTCTCATTCACCACCGTTGAAAACCATCCGTTTTGTTTCACGCGGCTGGACTGACCAGGCATCCAGAACACACTGTCAAACGCCACCACATGTTTCACTTAGAAAGGTTTTCAAGTTGCATATAAGGTCTGTGAAAACTCCCAAGAACCGGCTACCGATTCTGTCTTCTTGGAGCTCATCTTTAAGTTACGTACACAAATCATCATCAGTCTCATTCCACATAATAAACGAGAGACTCAGATGAATTTCAGCTGAATCTCTCGTCAACAACAACAACTTAGTTTTCAAATGAATGTTTGTCGTAAGATACGTACAGGCCGGTGTTCAAATAAGAAGCAAGCTGGCTAGAAATTCAGAGGATAAGCCTACCTGAAAAGATTCAAAGCGTACGAAGTCGGCAATGGGTTGTCTAGAGTTTTCATCACACTTATGGTTAGTGCTGAAATACTAGGTTTTATCAGTGTAAAAACAATCTAACTGGACGCCGTTCGCAACCCTGCATTGGTTGTGTGAATTCACTCGACCGTGGTTGATCGGCTCCTGATTTTCTCTTTAGTTGCTCGTGTCAGTTGGCCGTTCTTTGTGTGCAGTTTTCCGACTGTTTAGCTACATTGATTGTGAAATCTTTCACCTGTTCCAATGTTATTACTCTGGCCCAATGCACTTCCTTTTCAATGTAACATCGGAGAACGAAGTGAACTGGGATGAAATCAAGTGAAGATGATCGTTGTCGGCGTTCGCCTCAACTGATCCACTCCGGAGGAAATTCCCCGTACAGAAAATTGCGAACACGAGGTGCATAATGTGAGTGGAGGTATATGCATATTTACGCAATTTGTAGGTTCAATATTTATTTACCTGAAGAATTCCCTTTGAAAGTATGTGAACCATTTGATCGCGTGGTCGACATTCCAGCCCACTGCATTAACTGTGGATTGTGATTGCTTTCGCATTTACCCCGTGTGCGAATGTGGCCTTTCGGTTCTTTCGTCATCAGTAAACAGCGCATTCTAAATATTCACATCGGTTGCGATCTGTGAGCGAAACGTCCCACTAGATTCCGTGTTAGCCCTGCTTAGCCACCAAGCTTGCTTTACTCCATAATGGTTGAAACCATGATTCCGCAATTTCGTTCTCACTGACAGCAATCGAATAGTGCATTGGCATACGAAACACTAAGCCTCAGTGTTCTGGACAGAATGTCATTCGGCGCACAGACCTCAGTAATGGAATGGATGGAATCAACAGTGTATTCTTCAAGCGAGTTTGCGCTATGGAACTTTCTAACAACATATGAGCGTTTTTACGTGTCACTAGGACTCCACCACGGGGTCTACCTCTAAGAAGTTTTACCGTCTTCGGCCACCGATAAGCATAAGCGGTGGGTTACTGCCATTGAAATACGAAGTAAGTTATCTCTTGAAGTAGGATAGCATATGGAAGGCATCTTGCTGCCAAATTGTTCCCGCATATGGATAGTCGGATTAGATAGGTCGGTAAAATGACGTTTGGCAGTTGTTGATAGGTTACAAGCCAGTGACCTTAGTTCTTCTGACGGGTACGATAAACCGGTAGTTTAAATGTCATTGAGTGGCGTGCTGGGCAGTTATAGTTGGCAGCTTAGGAGTCTTGAGCGCGTTCGTCCACACATTTATGCTATTTGTGTTGGTCCAAGCAAGCTGCGTCAGTGCACCTTCATGTAGGTCTTCATCCACTGTTAAGTCAAAGGCGGCTCGCTGCTTGCTTGAAGCGGATTTTCCGAGACGCCGTAACACGAAAATCATCGGCATTAGCTAATTGAAGGTTTAAACGTGAAGGTACACACTAAATTACAATAGCGTATTGTCGCATCGGTATATTGCCACTCCACTCATCGTGGTTGACCAAAAGCTTTCGTTTTACCTCCGTTCTGTCCTATTCAGCCTACTACCCGCAACTTGAACACCACGAGGCCGTCGAAGCTTCTAACTGAATTTGATCGATTGGGCCACTGGGTCACAAAAAGGCCTTCGGGTAATAAGACAATCACGATCGTGTCCCGCTGTGAAGAAGCTGTGGGAGACGGGTATATCCTCTTACGTCGTGGCCATTGTTACAGATCCTGATCACCTAATGGTAATTTTTAGCTCAGATGACAAAAAATGCATCTGAAGCGCTGGGCCAGTCATTTCACACTTCAGTGCTACGTGTCTCCTTCGTCACAATGCGAGTTTTGTGCCTCCATCCTATTTGACCAAATACAGGGGTTACCAAGTCAATGAACAGTGCGGTAGTGACACATCTCTATGAAACAAATCAGGCTATCACAGCAAACATAGCAGGTCGGTCCACTTTGCAAATGCGGAAACAACACCCCAAAGGTCGAATTTTGGCCCCGGTTGAGTCAGCAGCGATTCGACAGTTTGACTCGTATCTCTGTGTTCAAATGCAATTGCGTCAGCCTTTTACCAAGCAATTTAGAACGGTCAGTTACTTTTGGAACTATGAATAACAAAATGAGAACATGGACAAGCATTTCCTCTTTTCTCGAAGTGTCATGACCAATAACCGCAAAAATTGGGTTTATAGCAGCTTTCAGAACGAAGTTCATCACGTGATTACGGATCAGAGAGGTTAGTCGATCAGACAACAAATTTCCATTTGTTGTTGCATCAGTGAGTCCAAGATTACTTAAATGTCGCGTCAAGTTGCCTTCGAACACATAGCAAAGGCTTTGATAAATTTCTTGCAGCGGCCTCAGCAAACCTCACAACACGGGAATTTCGGTGGCAACTAAACGCTTAGTTGATATTGCCTTGATGGCTTGTGACGAGCGGATATCTGGCTGTAAAGGACTATGGCATTTCCTACCCACAAGTCGATTCGATATTTTGAAAAAAAATTTCATGAATATCAACAATAGCAGAGTTCATTACCTCATATATTATTGGCAAGTTGTTTTTAAAAAAAACTGAACCATTTGAGTTTCGTAGCGTAACTTACCGTTGTTTGGTTGTTGACCATAAAGATGCAGGTCCCTTTCATTTTCGCAAAGGCCTCCCAAGATTCCAACCAATGTTCGTACAGTAGGACAGGTTTCCATCTACAGGTGGGAGCGTCTGAAACTCGACGCATGAAACAAACTCCTCTACAGTGAGTCCACTAATGGAGGTTTTAAACAGTCCTCAAATGTACCAGTCATGAACAAATTCGATGTGTTTTTTAATTGATAAATAGAAGAATAGAGTGAGAAACACCTGGATCCGAGGATCATTCCACAGATTACTTTTGGCCATGCGAGAATCAGAATTAGCAAGGTGTTACATAAACTTTTCCATATTGGCGGCATTAGAACCACCTTTGACGAGGGGTTTAGCGATTTGGAGGGGCGGCAGCACGAAAGTTCATTCTTTTGCAGATACGAAATTGTATCCAGCAATATCAGTGGTTTCACTTGAGTTAGGTATTCAGCATTTACAGCTTTCCCACCTCAAATAGGACAAGGTGTAAAAGTCCCTCGCGGTAACGGGACGTCACACTTTGGTTGACTTCAGCATCAAAAGGATGCGACGACATGATGCTGTTGAAAGGATGTAGACCAACCTGACAGTCAACAACTCCTGTAGAGTTCAGTTGTGCAACTGCCAAGAAGCACCATTTTAGACCCTAAATCTGTTGGGTGGAGGAGGTCACCAACCGAGGGGTTTTATTTTCTTCCGAAAGTTCCAGTTGGTCCTGTGTTCTGCTCGATCGATTCCGAGGACTTTTGAATTTCCTCCAAGCATACTATGTCCCACCAACAATGTGATAAAATCTTTGCAAAGTTTAACACCAACTGCCACACCTCCTTCTGCTGCGAGAGAATTGAACAGTAACGTAGGCCTGCTTGGACACTTTACAACGCTGGCAATGTAAGAGGCTGAAATGGCCAATGGGATTAACCACGTAGTAAGTCAGTACCGTCCATCAGCTGTGTCCACAGTCAGATGATTGTATCCTACTTTATTAGTCTATAAGATCCTGTAAACTTACGATGGATTTTTGACTCAGCGATGTCGTTAGCCCCGGGTGCATTACTGTCCATCCGCCCTACTCCTCGTCATACCTATGCATAAACGTATGCCATAAACGTAATCGACCAGCAGTCTTTACTGTGCGATTAAAACGGTCGAAATACGAGTCCATTGAGAAGATGCACATCTATCAGGGAAAATAGCATATAAGATGTCCCTCCTCACGCACCGCTGGGGAGCGGTACTCACTAATCTGGATGGTCAGTGGAGAAACGTATCAACTCGGGAGGTCTGTTTATCGGTTGTCTGCCTGTGCGCGCCTATACGTATGTCCTTGAGTTTGATGTTTGAATTGACTGTGTTGTGGGAGTCAGCCTAGCTACATTAATTTTCCAGCACATCTCGTATAGTTCAGTGAAAAGACGTCTTCAATTATACAGTGGTCGCAGCAAACTATTGGAAAGTTCTTCAGTAACGGATGTCGACCCCACTGGAGATGGGGCTTTCGGTAATTAAGGGGGAGTGATGTATCTTTAAATTAGGCATTCTAACTTGGAAGATCAAGAAATTTAGTTCAAAACATAAGAAATGTCTCCAGGGTATTGGAAACAGAAAAATCGTCGAAACCGAATCTCACTAATCCAAGTTCTAATCAGAAAAAAGTAACTGTTAAGCATACTTGAATTTTTTCGCTGCTTGTGCTGAACGTACATAACGCGTTTCAGGACACAGTGGACAGCGAACAGCGACACAGTCCAACACAGGCTATCACCAGGCTTGCGTGCGCCCGAGGCATCGTACTCCGATCGAACAGAAAGCAATCCGGCCTCGCTCCAAGGCCAACTAACATACGCACGTGCTGTCTGGCGAGGCATTGATTTCATTGGATGGCTTGCCTAACTAAGCTCACCAATACGGCCTACGGAGCAACCACTACCTGGCCTTCGGTGCACCATTTTCGCCCACTACATAAATTTGATGTTACTAGTTACTTGTGAGTAGTTACTGTTCATAAGTCTATTCACGCGACTTCCAGATAACCGGTTCCCCTGTGTGGGCAGCAGGTGGATTAAGGCAGGTACAGTACACCTTCCTAAAGTACGGACGGTGAAAAGTTCTTCACTTAAAGTTTGGGTGTGTTAAGGTAAAAAATTCTGTTACTCGATCGCAGCATGATCCGTATTCGTCCACAATGGCAGCTTAGCTGGTGATGAAATTAAAGGACCACTCCATGTCTCAAACAACATGCTTGGTTTTGACCTCTGAAGGTGGAACGAAGCCTTGCAGATAATGGTGAAAAGTGAAGACTGTGATCATTAAAGAATTACTCTGGAAGTGTCCAGGATGAGCACAAAGATTATCGCGACCGACAAACTTGGAATCAACTGGGAATGAAAAAGATCAATATTATTTCTAAAAATTACGTCTGTCATCCACTTGCAAATGTGGGTACGTACAGTGGCTCCTGTGAAGAGCGTACTTCGTCAGTAACGGCCGAAATCACGTTCTCGTTGAAAGAGCCCCCGAGATGGATACGAATGCCTTCAGTTACACATTTATCGCGTTTTATCTATGGCTTTGATATAATGAAGGAAGGATGACTCAGGAGTTGTTCCTCTAAATTACGGAGAAACAAGCTGGATGCTGAACTCATGGAAGATGGAACACAAAACGCTTGGCATCCAATGTCTTAGTTGTGGGTAGTTCACGAATTTTCAGCTAATGACTCGGGTTTCAGTTCCGTCGAGCCGACTTTTTGTTTGTTACTCATTCTGCAGGTCTTTGAAGGAAAATTATGAGTGTATGTCATAGGATGGTTGCGATATTAGATACCATCTGTCGTGTACGAGATATGAGAGAGAAGGGTCGTGGGTTGTGTGCAACACTGCTCAGCCGTGCAACTCGTCGCTTCACCTGTTTTGGACGAGAACTCGCCGATACCACACATAAAATATTCTCTTCTTTTTTTCCTCAGAACTACACAACTCTTGGCACACTCAAACCTGTATGAGTTCCCAACCTCAACCCTTCAACTGTTCAAGACTCGGGTTAGCGCTTACCTGCACAGTTCTTCATGACCATACTTTACATGTGGAACTTCTTGTCCCTCAATTTGCTGAACAAAAATCTATCCGCAAACCCATGACAGTGCTAGGTGCACACTTCCCACGTGCGTACTGCGACAGAACACGAGCACTTTGCCTGGTTTCCTAAACCCATACGGAGCGTCCAGCACGAACGCAGAACGCAGAACGCAGAACGCAATGTGAGTGCCTCGCGCGCGCACACACATACCAGGCGACTGACCTTATCAGCTGCCTCCGTACCCTCGACTGGACACCCCACACCATGCTTCCCCGGTTGTAAAAGCTTGACTAAGACGGAAAACGCGGTAGTGTCGGTTCGGCCGGGTAAATGTGGCAATGGTGGCAGGTAAGCGAGGCACAGCTCCAAGTCACGCGATCCACTTTTGGATCATAAATACGGCAAGCTTGACCTGGATCGCATGGTATGAGTATATAGGTGAGAATATCAATGAGCTCGATGCGAATGTAATAGTTCCGACAATCGAATTAACGAGATAAATGTTCATACGGCCATCTGCAAAGTTAGCGCTTAGTTGGGAGCTCTGGCTGAAATTGAATTCGAATTAGCTTTTGGAGCAGTGTTTATTGTCCAAATCTGACCCGTCCCAACTTCGGAATCCGTTTACAGTTCTCCATGATAATCAGTAGTTTTTGAGTGACGGTGACTGTACATATTTGCTCTTGCGAGTTATTCTGACCTGCTGTTATTCTGACAAACAGTGGTCCCTAGAGTGGTTACTTCATTAAGGTTACTACTTAGTACACAGTAGGTTTCCCCCTGGATGAAGCGTGATTACGAGAATACGACGAACACATAACCCATTGCCTTCTCACATCTATAGGCACACAATGACAACTATTTTCGGTATTGAAGCTCTTGTATGGTAGCTGGGGGACTTGGAATTGGGTTTAGTTCTGATAACTTTCAGCTCAAAGTGGAAGGGGTTCTCAGACATCTATATTTCCATAACATAGTTTTCAGGACTGTTGTTGGCTTCTGTATTCACGGGAGTGCACATAGACTCATACGCTGCTCGCTACCCCGAGACCATTCGGATAGTTGTGCCACCGAGAGCATTCATGGTGTTGTCGGCAGTGGGCCGTTTGCTAGGGCACAGGCTACCAAAGTTGGGAGACCGCAGTATTCCCACGTGACGTGGCCAGCTGTTGAAATAACGAAGTGAAACTTGAATGAGCGATAACGAAAGCGTTAAGTCACATGACACAGAAAGACAGGCTGGAAAATGCGAGTTGAACTCACCCGTTTTGCCTAATGAGTCGACTGCTGAAGCACAGGAGGAAATTCGATATCTCTACCAGCTAACCCATCCATTGGTGATCGCTCCCACAGACAGCTATTGATGCTGGCAACACAATATAACTCCTAAACTGTTCCGCTGTTAAGAACGTTTCGGTTAAATCCTTGTTAGTTTTTTCTCTCCCAGGCCAGATGCTTGGTTGTGTAGGATGTGTACCGCATCTAGTTTTGTAAATGCACCCCAAATTTCATCACACTCGGTTGCGTGTTCAAAGCTTGCGCAAATAGGCTTCATCGCAATGTCCTTGTAACCTTAATTATTTGAGTTTTTCTACTAATCAAACAATGAACTGTCTCCAAGGTCCGTAGTATGTTATGACATCTCACTACTGTGAGCGTAACTAGGTCTGCTTTCAAGACTTTAGGACAATTTAAAAGTTCCAGCTTACACTGATACCTGAAGTCGGCATAACCAGTCGATTTCTGTTCAGTTTTTCGAAGTTTCTGTAGTAAAAAGCCGAAAGACTGAATTTGACAGAACAATGTTTAAGGGAATATTAACTCCGGCGAAAAACATGGTGGTGATACCTGTTTCTCAACAGTTCAGTATGCAAGAGTATGCAAGAAAAGTGCATCTTACGTTAGAGTGACCGTATCCAAGCCTAGGTTTTAGTTAGTAGCATACGGTGGAGTTTAGGCGTTCAAGTGCCCTCAAAAACATTTCGGTTTGTTTGCTCGTGAACTATGATCAACATGCTCAGAATGACCAGTTAGGGACATCCAACAGGCGTTTTGCTGTAGAATCCGAGGCTAACGTGGATGCACACGATTGGTAATGGATGGTTCATCCCTGAGCGTCCACCGGAAGTCTACTGAAAACTGTGTGGCCACTGAAGAAAACGATTATATAGAAGTATGGCGTTTCTTGGTAGGTGGCCGCGGGTCTTATTCTGGTGAGTCCACACCGAAGAGGGGACTTAGTGGACTCACGTTTCGAATTTAGTATTTTTAAAGAACCGAGTTATCATTTGAAATTGTCAAAATCTTGTTGTAAGTTTGTTCGAATATTTTTTTGACGCCCAAATCAATTCAAACTTCAGTTATTAGCCATGTTTTTGTTTAGCAGGAGGCTTGGATCGTGAGATTTTTTGCGTAATTTTTGCACTTCCCTGATCAATTTTTCTGTAGGGAACTCGACTCTCGGGTTTTCACGATGTTCCCTGCTTTTCCACATGAACGGTTGATTTATTTATTCACTGACTGTATGGAAATTTGCAGCGGGTAAAATGATGCCATCGAGTGGAATCTTTGGTGTCTGCTCCTTTTTGTGTCAAGAATTGCAAGCGTCCTGGCGTCCGCCAGTTAATTTGGTACTTTGGTTTGTTGACTGGGCGCTTCCTCCAATCCAAGTGATGTATCCGTTTGAATCGGGCCCTCCTGCTTTTTTACGAGTTCCTCGTCTGGTTGCTTGTGCCGTTCAGAGTTCCGTGGTTATGGTGTTCCGTTGGTCTTAGTGGTTGATAAATGGGGTCAATTTCGATATGCTTGTTGATAGCTTCTTTGGTGGAGTACCACGCTTCCATAAATTCGCGTTCTTTCTTCGTTCATGCTTCAGACAATATGCGAACGCCACTCCAGTCGGACTCGTGTCCGTCCTGATCTTTGTACACGAAGACGAGAGAAAAGTGATCGTGTCTTTTTGTAGCGAGCTTGTATTCATGTATTCTGATGGAGAGCTTCATCCTTGTTTGTCTTATATATCGCTTGTCGCAGTCCTTGCATTAGACCCTGTATGTGACATTATTCTTCATCATTGGATCAAATTTTCCTTTTGGTTTCGATAGTGTCCTCCGCAAAGTGTTTGTAGGATTGCAAGTCACCGTCGTATTGTGCATTTCTGGACGTCCTTATCACCAGATTTCCTAACGGACAGCTACAAATGGGGTGTATTTCAATGCTAAACTGCTGAAGGGCATTACAAACGAGAGATTTGGGTGAATTTCGGCTGACTCTCCCGTACAAGTTGCGTATAAGGTTGATGGAGATTCGGGAACCAGAACTACTTAATGAGCTCCAAGATGGACGAAACAGGTTGTAGGCTGTCCACAATTTTCATCGGTCGGTTGTGTGGTTGGTAGTGTTGACTACATTGTATTCAGTAGCGTGAAGCACTCACCGCTGGCCTATGCTGCCGAATACTATATTAGGTCATTTATGTCAGGTAAAGAGCGGTATGGGCATTTTTCTCTCTAGCGATCAGCGATGAATCATTCGCGCCTACCACTGTGACAGAAGAAGCACCGAAGGCAGTGGAGTGATATTAGCTTGGTTGGAGTAATCGGTGGTAAATTTTCTGAATGGCTCTTCAGACAAACTACGAGTCGCCGAAAGGTCTTTTTGACAATCTCAAGCGATGCTGAGTTGTTGCCAGCCCGGGAGTCGATTACTTCCTTTGTGGGCATTTTCTAATCTATATTTGAAATTTACTTCTGTCCAGCAAGTGCCACGAGGTTGTTCACGTTTGCAGAAGACAATTTAAAGGACGAGAATACACACAAAGCACATATTGAGGTTGACATCAAGTGAATCTTTTCACTTAAAGAATATTGGAGAAGTTGTGAAAATTGAAAAAATCACCAATGAATATTATAGTGGCATATATTTGACATGCTTCGTTTGGATACGTTTTACCGTAGCCTGTCTCCTAGTCGGTATTTTCCTCATCAATCGATTACCCAGGCCGATTTTGTGCAACGAATTGCCTTGAAGTCGGAGTCTCCGCTGCGGCAACAGTAGGAACTAGTGGTCATGCTTAAAACCCCGACTAACATCCGCACAGGTGCTCTTACTAACACCCTCTTGCAACCCCACCAAGGACACACTATTAAAGGCTATCACCAATACAAAAATTTTGGCTTCTGGTCAGAGAAAGGAGGCACTTTCATACAAGGTCCAATATTTTCATCAGATCCAACGGATGGCTCTCCAGAGTGAACGAAAATCACCTTCTTTATTCGGTTAGGAAAGGGCATTGATGTCTTTCGGAACCAGTATCTGTCGCGAAGAGACTGAGCCTTACGGTGGTGTGATTGCACGTGCGCTCATTGTACTCATTCAGCTATACCGCGGAAGTGACGCCCACAGAATCTTTCATATCAGGCTTGTCAGAGAACAGAGATCAAATGAACACTGTTTTGAGGCCCTCCAGATCGACATAGTATATCATACTATTCTGGCATGTTTCTACTCTGATATTTGACTATTCAAGCAGCCTCCTCTAAGCGCAAATATGACCAGTAAAGCAGCCATTCTTGGCTGATTCACTGACTTCCGAATGTTTTGCTCGGACATTTACGTACGCTTTATTTGCAGCGTGGCAGAACACTCTACAGCCGTGGAATTACTTGGATTGCAGTAAGTGCTTTTGTGATAAAGCAACGGGGAGTGGCAACTAGGCGTGAGAAACATTATCTACCGATTCAGTAGGTTTGATGCCGAGATGTCTACCCAAACAATCAATTTTTCCTACTGTTTAGCATGGGGAGACGTATAACGCCGTGAGTTGCATCTGGCCTGAAACCCAACCGCGCAAAATTTATTATTGGGATCAAACTTGACATCACCGGTAAGCAGGGTGGAAAACCGGGCGCAGAAAATTATCCCGCCACAAATGTTGCAGTACATCCAGCTAAGTCTCACCCTATTCCCAGCAGTTCCATTGCCTGGCAGATTTCCGGACACATATGTTTCCCGGAGGAGTTCATACGCGAGAAATTCGCCCATGGAGATGCACGGCCTACGTGGTTTACACTGCCAGTGCTGTGTCGTTTTGGTGTAATTTCTAGCCCATGAGTTACGAGCTGTGCAGTTTCAGTAGTTGTGTTGAAACAACGCACTAACTCGGTGCAGCCTCACTACACACACGGCGTCACTATCTGCACTCGGTAGCCCAATCCCAGATGACGTCTTATCATCGTTGCACTGTTTGAGAAGTTGTATTTTTGTAGTTTCCTATGCGTTTCCGTTACATCCATGGCTGCATCATTTCCCTTTCGCCGCAACCACATCGTATCGATCTTGTCTCTCGCGTATTCCCGACATAGTGAGCAAGATCGTCTGACCACGAACGGCTTCTCCGTGCTTTTGACAGTACTTATTGGCAATGTAGCAAAATACTGAAAGACCGGTTGTTTAAAATTGCTGTCTTTTTCGGGTGACATTAGATCCCACCAAACCAAGTACTGAAAATGTCTCCTCCATTGGGGATGAAAAGTTTACAAGTTAATTGCCAAGTTCGGCAAACGGATCAGCTGCTACGTGTTCAACAGTGTTCATTTATATCAAGCACTAGTAATCCTGGACTAAAAGTGTATTGATTAATTCTCTCCGACCAACCTGAACACAGCTCTTGGAAAAATCAAGATTTTCAGACAAACTTCACCGTTCTTGAATGCAGGCTGGGAGTTCAAACCGACCATGTGCATACTTCTGTTGACCTTTCAAACTGGGCTCAAACACCACCACTGAGATACAAAGTGGGATTCTTTTCGCCATTATTTGGGGAAATGAGCATCATTTGAGTGTCTTCTTTGAATATCCTCTACGAATTCTCTCAAATCCGATTTTCCTGTTCTTCAATAAAAGAGCTCCACCCTATTCCTTGTGGTCATTCTCACTTGAGTGAGCCTATTAAGATAGAAAAGTAAGCAAGTGAACATAAGTAGGCTGCCCCATGCCAGTCTCGGTTAGAATTTTAAACCTGTTTTCAGGCACCGAACACTGAACACGGAGCATATTACCATACGATGTCGGCTTCCATAAAACTGTCGTATCGGTGACAGTGTTATAGAAACACGAATAGGTGATATAATGAATACATGAAATTAGCGTGATGGCTCAGGGCAGCACGCATGCAGATGCTGTGGTGCATTCCCGAGGGTGAAATGGAACAATTAATGTTTTTAGTTCCATAACGCAACGGAAGTTTCTTGTCAGGCTATTTGCAGATGAAGCTGCTCTTGATGCTCTGCGGTTTACGGAGTGACCTCACTGAGAGTTTTTCGTGGGAGGGGAAGGGGATGGGGCAGCAGCGTCGCAGCTTTCATTCAGAAGTCTCTCCATTGTGCCTAGTACATGTTTTGCCAAAGGAAGGCTATTCCCCGTAGGCACCGGCAGCACTGAGAGTAATCTACACTCATGTTAGTGTAAAATCAGGACGAATCCAAGAAAGTTATCACGGCTAATCGAGCCTTCGGGTTTCCTTCACGCAAACTTCACCCTATGCACATAACGTAGCGAACGTCAAGGGAACGAAATTGTCCTCTACAATTCCATAACATTCGCTGACCAGTTTAACCACAATGTCTTCATGGCTTGCAGTGAAAAGACCGACGATGCATAGAAGTGAGCGGAATCGATGTCGGGTTGCCGCTAATGTGTGATATTTGCAATAGATTGTAGTGAACCAGAATACCAAACTGTTCCTTGCGCAAGACGCAATATTCTATTGTTGTCACAAACTTAAAGCGCTTGCCGGTCCCGTTGTTATCAGTACCATGGTCACTGATAAGAACGCGGCAAGTCAGGGGAGTGGGGACGAACTTGCTGTGCCGTGTCCACGTAATTAGATGCATCATTCCCCAATTTAGTTGTTGTACGTATGTTATATGTAGCAATAATTTCATACCCTCCACACCCAAGAGCATTCCGCTACTTTCATGTAGTCGTGAGAACCCAGAGTCGCTTTCGCCATACGACTGCAGTCTGGATGATCAGTCTGATTGACTGCCATAACAGCTTTGCTCTCGCTTTTGATTTAGTAATAGGAAAACTGAACCACCTCACGCCCTCCATGGACACCAAGCTTTGCAAGATGGGACAATAATATCGCTGAAACCCCGCATTATTCAGTGAGACAACCTGGGCCCACTGGTTGCATTGTTCCCTGGAATGAGGTCATCGAAATTCGAGACATTTTAAAGCACTGCACAACAGTTGGCAAACTTATCAAAGAACATCATCAAGATGGTTTCCATATGCGCATCGTTTCTCGGAGCCATACAGTCATTCCAGAACTAGATTTCTGAAGTTGTTAGCCTTCTGGCCCCTAATATTGGGGTCTGTGCCACTTACTGCCTACTGATGAACGAAGAGATTTTCACAATGTTGGCGAACGCCCGACACTGTCGTGTTGACCCAGATTCTTAGACTGGCGAACATTTATCGCGTTATTAACACACAATATATTTTTGGAGAAATTTTAACGCACCATTCGTTAAGGCATTTGCGCCAATACAGCAGTTCCCTGACTGGGGTAATTTTTTCCTTCCTTCGAGCGAACTCTGTTTCTACTTCGGGTAATACTTCACACATTGTCTACACTCTACCTGAATCAACGTGTCAGCACCGTCACATGGTTCAACACTCAGGTGAACTTCATCAGTACACTGACTGCTGTGGGTTTCATCCAGGTACACTACCACTCCTAGTGCTCTAATCGGAAACCAAAGTGCACCCTGACGACAACCACAACATAAACATAGGTGAGTATTCTGGATTTTCAGTATTGCAGTGAAGACTGGTTCCCACGTGCGCCCATATTAATGATTACACTGTCAGTTCATCCGGACAGTGTTCACCTACCCACACAGGACTGTGATGAATGAGGAGCACTACTGACTGATTCAGATACAAAAGTCATATCGCATGGTATCATTAACAGCGGAAGCAAAACTATGCAGTTGATGTCAGTGATGGCGACCGCTGTCGCCAGGGTTTTGCTTCTTCTGCACGATACCTACTCATCGGTTCCCTACTTGAACAATAATGGAAAAAACTAAAGATGTTCGCTGGGTGGGTATGCTGCAGTCTCCAGCATACTAGTGACATTAAAGACTCCGAATGCCAGTAGATAGGAAGAAACTCAGAGATAATCTACTGAACCCAGATTTCGATATAATAGTCTGACGTGGTAGTTAGGTCTATTAGAACCCTCCGCACAATTTCTAGTTTGGTCCTGATGTGATGGAATAATCGTTTTTAACCTATGCAACGCACAGTAAGGAGGAAAGCCCTTTGCCACGGAGCTGGCAGTTCAAGATCACGGGGTCCCGACTCCGATGTTACATTTCCAATGAACGGTAGGGTGATATGTAAAAGCGCATCTCGCTGGCAAACAGGCTTTCCATCCGTTAGCGAGGCAAACAAAACGGGGAGCAATTTGACTTGCTGCAGAAATGGAAGACGGGAATAGCCCAGCCGGATGTACATATGAGAGAAGTTGATAAGAAACACTAGATTGGACGAATCGTCGTAATAATGGAGTTAAAACAGAAGAATGTAGAGTCTGAGGTCAAGTAAACGAAACCACCAGGCATGTAGCAGCGCCTTCGTGTAACAGAGGGACAGGGCGGCTTACGGATTATGCTTTCATCCTACCAAATTTCATGAATCCTAGTGTCGATTCCGCCACAACACAGCTAATAAATTGTCACGCCTAATCACCATCCACGTAGCTACAGTTGTACTTTCCAAAGAGCTTGTGAATGATCACAAATCATTTCTCGAGAGATCCTGTGCCACAAACTCCCGGATATTAGTAGTCCCACATGAACCGTTGATTCCATGAACGAAGTGAGCTAGTTCAAAGCTGGTCGTAGTAGAAGACTCCAACTGATGCCTGGAAAATTGATCGTAAACCTTAAAGACAATCAGTAGCGTTTGATGTCACCAAAAAAGCGGCATTCGTAGAGATATCAGGTATTGCCAAAGGAGCTTTCTGTCTTCCTCTCTGTTGAAGGGAGTATATCAGCATTGCAATGATCATCTTAGCATGCAAGATAAAAAAACAGGCCCATTAGAAAACTCCCACCGTGCCTCACGGACAAGTGAATATGTCGCCAAATGTGTCAGTGAACGTCAGTTAGTTCATTTAAACTGTTCATCTATCTGACCACATTCTATCCAACTTTTATTTCGCCCTTTTTTATGTAGGAGTTAGTCTGTGAGTGAAATGAAGCACTGGCAATTCTGGACAACGTCATTTAGGTTTTGAACGTGAATAAGAAAAAGACCTGCTGGGGAAGAAGCTTCATATAGCCCAGATTAGAACTTACTAAAAACACCAACAGGAGTACGAAAAATACTCTAATTTGCGTACACATTTGGTTTTGACAGGTGACTCAATTGAGTCCAACGGAACATCTCGTTCATGATGGTCCAAGTAGAACATAAAGTTGACGGGAACTCGAGGACTGCGCCTACCTAATGAGGCTCAACAAAGGCGGGACCGGCCATGGGTTGTCGGAGAGTTTTTAGCAATCTTATGAGTAGTGTGTTAATGCTAGATCACTAAGAGTAAATCTTCGAAGCTGTTGTTTGCAATCATGAGTCATAAATCCAGCACAAACAAGCTCACAAACTGACTCTACCTAGCACCAATTAAACTAGTGCGAAAATTAGGGGAAGGCGTTCAGATAACATGAACGAAGGCAGAACCCAAGTAACAAGTTATATGAGGTTACTGTGAAAACGTCCAGCCAAATTGCAACTCATATTGTGCGATATATGCAGGTCAACTACGAGGATGTGCGCGGGTTGAAAGAAACGTTCATCGGAAACCGCTGCTTTTGACCTCTTGGTAATCAACCAGGTGTTACTTTCAATAGACATGAGTGTAGCATCTTAGTTGAACACGTGACTGCTCTCGACAATGAGTTTAACGACACCCCCAACGTAAAAACAGCTGTGCAGCCAAAAATGGCTGCATCTTTTGACTTCAAATAGCCTAATATTATTCAACGACTTTATAACCAATGGATATCCAAGCCGGTAACACAGTTCCATGTAGACCTGGCACACCAGTCAGAGAGTGAGTAGATTTCGAGCATCAGGGTGAGCGGGTGACGCTGAGATCGTTTTTCAACTCCGAAGAATCCATCGTACGCTCAACAACGGATGCCAATTTTGCTGATTTCTGGGTTGGATTTAAATTCTCGGCAAAAGCACTTCGTGAGTGGTGCGGTCTTCGTGTACCCCGATACCTGTTGTGCCAGGATAAAAATTCCCAGCGTACCCGAAAAAATAGTGTGAGCAGATTGTGTTTGGCGCAGGCCTCTGCCAACGGAAACCTATCCGATGAGCGACTAAGCCGCTTTACATACAAATGGCACGGCTTGGATAACTTAGTTTCGGGTCACACGCAAGCAACGTCCTTACAATCTCTTCTCGTTAAACACGAACGATGGGGTCAAGCAGCTTCAATTGGAGTTCGAACCGCTGCGTGCTAACGGTGTACTTGTAAACGTACGTGCATTAGTAGGGTCACATTCGTCTTACCTGCACTCGGATGCGTCGTCCTGTTCGCGGTCCTTGCAAATGACTAACGGCCATGTGCAAATCATGACTTGAAGGTATCCACATGCGTGGGGCCAAACACTGGCTACTTTCACGCATGTTGCAACCTGAAAAGTGTTACAGCCAGAAAAACGAGTGTGACTTTACACACATTCAGGCCAATTGAATGAGTCAATTCTCAATCGATCTCAATGAGCGGCTGAAAATAATTTTCATTTCGGTTCTTATTTGCATCGTGCTCTCTGATATGAGAGTTACTCTATCTACACATGAGATGGTCTCCGAAGATATGTATGCAGGCATATCCTACTGAAACTCGGTTCCACACATTCGGTCCTCCTGAATGTTTGAGCATGGACTGCGGGTGGACTAGCTAACTTCATCACAATCTGCAGTCCGTCGTTGCAAACTTTCATGGCACAGAGGACGTAGAAGGTGAGTCCTATATCTTCCAGATGTTTCCTTGTGGACAGACTACTGTATTTGGGAAGTAAAAAGAAATCAGTCGAGCTAACTTACCAGTAATTTTTGGAATACAATGTTAACCGAAACTCAGGGACTGCGCCTATCTGAGGAGCCCCAAGACTTGTGAAGCCGGTTTTGTACTGTTAGAGGGTTTATGCGTGCCATATTCCGTCAAGAAAACATTATGTAGGTCAGGTAAACTTTCTGTGGAATACCCAGATAGTAGTAGCATATCTATTTGGCGATTTCACATTAAGTTTATACTACTCATTTCTCTTATTGGAAACCATGTCCTTCACTGGTTCTGTTTTCGAAACTTCCAGTGAATGACTACCAGACAGAAGTTTGAGTGTATCTGGATGAGGCTTGTAGCCTATCCCAATCACGTGTTCGGCAATCGATAACGGAGGAGTTCTAGGTGGCTGAGTTCTTTGAGCAGTGTCTTCTACAATGTGTTTAATGGACTTTGAAATTGCCCATCGATCCGCCCATGTAAATGTAACCAGTAATGCACGCGAACAGGCGTGAAACACGCGAGCCAGAATAGTTCGTTAGTAGTGTAGGTGGCGGTTTCCAAGTAAAAAGCAAGGAGAATAATGAGGCTTTGATTGCGGTCGCTGAGGTGCAGACTCTAGTTTTATTCGGTATGGGGCATTCGTAAGATGAGTATTTTCGAAGTTCAGTAGAACAACCTATTGTATGATGCACCATTCAGAGCAGTCAATCAGCTGAAATGCGTTATTCATCGATTGTCATGCGTGAGACCTAGAACGAGTGGTGAGCCGAACCAGGCCGAATCTAGTCTTCTACGCGACGCAAATGCAGTCGCCCTGCCATCGGTGATGTAGTAGTCATCAAACGAACAGTGTGTCCCGATTGAAACATGGAGTTGTAATGTTTCAAACGTACAACATGGAGCAGAAATTTTATCAATTAAGAGTGCACTGAAGAGAAAGAGAGAACCCGTGGTCGGGTTCTTCCCCCATATTGGAAAGAGCAAATGTGGCGAACTGCGCCTTTAGATTCAACTGAAGGAGATATTTACTTGTCGATACGTGGGAGAGCGCACTTGGCCGAATTATGCAAGAGATAGACTAGATGGGGAGAACAAAACACAGATTCAGATTCAGATTCTGATTATACTGAAGATTGCTTTGAGATCGATTTGTCTTGTTTTAAGTACAGAGGGCAGTGGTTAAACGTGTTCCCGTTTGGAAGAACAGACACTGTCTCGATGTCATTTTACTGGTATGTTATAGAGCATTATGGATAGGTTTAGTATGTTAATTCCATTCCCGTACACTTATGTGCTGGCCTGGCCAGTGAGTGTGTTGTACTGCCATCACCATAGTAAAGCGTTAACCAAGACTCATGTGACCCTATGTGTCCCGATCAGGACAAGGTTGTTCATTGATCGTTTTCATGAATAACTACGCCTGTTGTCTTCATAATTCGATTAAACTTGGTCAATAGGTTTCATTCAGTAATAAAATGGTGCGGGGGAAATCTGCATTTCCTCTTGTTCACAGGTGTTCTAAGTATTACGCGTCGGACGCGGTCTATCGAAATCCTAACTAACTTCGACTTCGTCACAGTCGTCTCGATGCTTGCACACTTCACGTTGATTGATGCTCTCACCGTTAGTAAAGTCGTGGGTTTGAGATAACTGCCAGCTAGCTCTGATCTATAGCAACAGAACACGCCCTTCTGAAGAGTTAATCATTTTTCTTAGTGCCCAAAGTGAACATGTTGGTTCGTCGGACTGCATTTCTCGATGATTACAGACGAATGCGAACTGACTATCATTTCACTAGTTTCATGAGGAATCAAGATTTCCGGTAGCAGAAGTCATCATCTTGCGGATCTGCAGATATCGGGCCATTGCCGAACTGCTTAAATTCAGTGATGAACTACCTAGATGGATTCGAAGACTGAGGAAATACTGCGTCACAGCGTTTATTTTCGCAACCGAGGCAGTGATGTTGCACGTGAAGATCTTTTGCGTGTCAGAGACTGCGTGGTTTTAAAATGGCTACGAAGGTATAATTCTGCCGATTGGACAAAAATGGTATCTAAGGTATAAATCCATGCATGACTACCACCCCATCTATATATGCGTTAACATCTGAAGTCTGCAGATTCGGAACTTAAAAACTTCATTACTACCCAGCATGCATGAATAGTCTTCACATAATCAAGAGCAACACAAAAACACTCTGAAAGAGGTCTTCATTCAAGGAACTGTTTTCACTCAGAACCTCTTGGCTGGATGTGATCAGACAACTGGTGACTTGAAATCTATTACTGCAAGCCGATATTGCCAGCATGGTGAAGCTTATCGAATCTGTCGCAAAATTTTTCTTACTCATATCCCGTCTTCTCGCGAAAGCCATTGCAACCACTCTGGGTTTAGGTGCATATTTCAGGTAAAACCTTAACGGAGCATCTGTTGTTTGACTGCCTCTTAGGTATTCCACTTTTATAGTTTGCATAACCGTAATTTATTTTCCAGCTTTTTGGTACAAAATCCATCAACACGAAATAAAGTCTTATGGTATTAATTAAAGTGTGAAACCTGAGGTCGTGGTCATCATCGCATTTTTGACGTCGATAATTTACGTGCGTACTAATCCACTCATCATCTACTGTTGGCGGCATTTGCGAAGAACACTGGTGCTTCTGCACCGCAAGAACATGCAACGATGAAACTTCCAGTAATGAACAGAGGAATAAAATGGGAGACTAAAGTGATAATATGAAAAGAACGGCAAACCTGAAGTCGTTGGAAAACTGGTATCAACGAAGTATGGCAACTTCTTTGGTCCTGGACCCACGAACACCTGTTCGAGGTCAAACAACGCTTCTTTCACATCTACAGGCCAAATCGTCAAAGTTGCATCTCATGGAATTCTTCGTAGTCTGTTCGTGCTAGCGTGCCTCACACGGCAGAGTTGCAGTCGCCCTTCATAGGCGTCAAATTTCAAGTGATTATCCTTATATTACGCCGCGCAAGCGGTGTGGTTTGACGTTGAGAGATAGATGGACAACGATCTGATTACTTGCTTTGACTCGCCGTTAGGTCAATTTCTTCTTCTCGGGGCTGTTTGTAAGTTATATCAATTAGGTGGATGAAGCTATCCCACTGAATGTGCCTTATTGGTGTCTCTCACAACAACAAGCCATGATTTGCGACACACCGACCTAGTACACTGCTCCGAATTTGATGGGAATGTTGAGCTAGTTCCGAACAAGAGTTTCAACTCCATGTAATATAACTTCTCAACGGATGCTCAACTTCTTACTCCACACTCGGCATGCGAACCACCACACTTCATTAATTGGCTAACGTTTGCACTGTATTCAGCATTATTGTAAGCCGCTTCTCCTAGAAATGCATCTGCATCTTTGACAGGATCATGGGCTTACTGTGATAATGGGAACGAGTTAGTTGTTTCCACTGCGAAAACACTCTGGTGGCTAACCGCCCGACAGCAAGGTCACACTGAATCCAGCGGACTTACGCATTCCTCGTCCAGATGTTATCGTATCGGAAGCATACAAACTTGTGACAAAAAACGGCTGTAAGCTGCCGCTTTCTGGTGATCAGATGTCAAATGTTATTTCAAGAATCTACGGTTGTCTATTAACTGAGATTTAAACGGAATCAATATTCCTATTAGAAGCATCGTGAGATCGCAAGGGAAGGTAGATAACAATGTCAGAATACTAAGAAAATTTAAATAGTTGGGTTACAGCGGTGTGATATCAAACTGCCTGAGGAATGGAGAGTGACGTTATTGCTTGCATGCGTTCCTCACCCAGTGCGCGTAATGCATGCATCCAAAGGGGTGGGGTGGTGAAGAATCATCAGGCCACCGATTGACAGCGCGCATGTGTTGCATTTGAGCAGATGATTTTGTTTTATTCGACAAAGTGTGCATTCCTGGTCCTGCGCCCGACATGCAGGTCATTCAGACATCACACCACAAGTTAACTGGATGTGCGAGTTGCAGCGGACCTGGCACATTGCCTCATCTAGCTCTGGCAATGCGCTTCAGGGCTATTCAGATGTTCACTGGTGCCGAGTAAATCACTCATTCACATGTGGAAGATTCAAATGAGAATCGAATGAATTGCTCCCTACTCTAACAAAAGGCGCGGTGCACAGAATGCTTCTGGATTCATTTGGATCGGTATTCATGATATGGAAATAATTTTTCCACATCAGAAAGCCTTCATAAAAGGCGGATGCCAGAAGCAGGTTTCTTAAGTAAAACATTCAGTTACTTGTCTGACTAGCTAAAAATCACTACATTTGGACGTAGGATAATTCTATTGTTTCGGGTTTTTGGCTGCCATTGGAGTGAGCATGTACGGAAATACCACCTCATAAAAGACTTAGGGAATAGAACGTATTATAGTTGACGTAGATACCACAAATCAGTCGTTAACAGCACACAGTCCAGACTTTTGGACGAATGCTTATGGTGAGTCTTCTACCTGAGTCAGTCCACTAATAACGTAGAAGAGGCAATAAACTCATATCGAACTCTTTTCTGCTCTGAGAAGATTCTGGAACGCCTCCCCTGAACTCACGACTGATCGTCTCACTTGCAAGCATTATTGGTGCCCTATTCCATATTAGGAAAGTCGATAGAGAGAACGACGGGTAGTACTTGTTGACGGATGAAAACTGTTCACAAATATACTGTAAAGTGCGATGTGAGTTTAAAGTGAAAGAGTTTGTACCATCCATTGGTCCTCAGCATACCACTGGTTTTACTGGAGTACATCATTCTATGCACTTAGCGTGATATACTTTGTCTGAGGAAGCTTTATCGAGTTGAAAACATCAGTTTTGATGAGGAAAACTGCAGGGCTTCTCGAATAACCCCTTCGCAACGTGCACGGATAATCGTCAAAAAACTTGCATCCGATGTCTTTGTTGTATGTTGAGGAGCAAATGATGTCACTTGAAATTGGTGTTCCTTAATTCCATGCCAGCTGAATCGAAGAAACCAAAGGCAAACTCGGTTAGGATCACGAAGTGAGTGCATGACGCNGATGGCGCTCATTACGCACTCATTACACACGCCTACATGGTCGGTAAGAAACGATTTTCTCTTGGATTAGCATATCCGCTAGATTTTTCTGGACCTGGCCTACTTGAGAGCAACCACGTGTTACTACTAAGGTATTGCCGAACTTCGTGGATGGTCTGGTGATTATCTAGTTTATGAGGAAGGATGTGAGCCACTGTATTTGAAGAAGCAGGAAATGTATTCTAAACCACTCGGTCGCCCCTATGGCTTTCGTAGACCCAAAATGGCCTGACTTCGGTAATTCTTCTGTGAACATATAACCAAGGTAGAGGTTTGCACGTATGGCCACATCGGAGGAGCCAGGAAATCCGCATCGTGCAAATCGTGGTGTACTACCATACAGATAGATCAAGCGGAGAATCTGATCAGAATTTTCGGATAAAGATTGCTCTGAGATGGTTTGTCTCACAATACTAGCAGATGGCGTACCGAGTTCCAAAGCACAGCATGAATGTGTGAAATTTGGGGTCAGCTGGCTCCCATCCCACGAAGAGAATTGGGGATTCTACCAACTGGCTGGCCCAACTAGAGCATTCATTTGTTCCCATCGCCTTCAAACTTGATGTCATCATTAGACGAAGTCCAGTTTGGTCATACTCACTCACTCCCGAGTGACCAGACTGTCTATGTTCATATTTAGGACGTTCATCCTCTTGTCTGCAGAAGCCGTCGGCAGATGGACCCTACTATCCTATACGGCTCTTTGTCGTGTGAATTAGTTCATGGGTGAGAAATGCCCACCGACTACGACAACGTGTTTCCGATTATCGTCCATGATTCGGTAGACGGAATCCTGGATAACTTGACGCCTTCTTTGGATTTCTGTCACGCCAGAGATTTCTACACCGATGCTACTGAAATAGATGCAAATCGGATGGTCTTGGAGGAAGGAGAGGAGAACTAGGCGCTCAGCTCATCGTCCATCTACGCCACCCGAGCTTACCACATTCGCTTCTATAGCAGAAAGCTTATGGTTGCAACATTTAGGAAGATTTGACGGTTCAAGACAGTTCACGATAAGTTCTAAGATCAACATAACGACTACGCCGTTGTATTCGTAGTTGATTGATGTTCGTGTCATTTTAGACTTGTGCTGAGTTTCGACGCGATTGTTGTGGGAGGAAATACTGTTTCTCATTTACAAGGGACTGTACGATTTTCCGCAATATATGCAACATAATCCATAAACCGTAAGGCGATAAATTTGGCTGGTTCAAATTGTCTGTGTATGGCTTTGCGCTTAGGGTAAATTTTGACTCAGCACTGGAAAATTGATTCTAACAGCCATAGTTTTGAATGGCCTTTAACACATGTTGCTTCATACTGTTGAGTTCTGTCGGGGGCCCGTTTAGTGTCTGGATCAGTTGTTTCGCCCGAGCTCCACTATGCCCAAACTCCCACTGTTTATCTCAGCTCTACTGAAATGTCAAAACTCCACAAAATCTGCTCACTGATAAGCAAATCGACAGAAAGCAACACAGGTGGTCAGTTTAGACAATTTTGTGAAAGGCTTGCAGACAGAGTAGACAACTGAGCAGTCACTATGAGGGGTGAGCTTGTGCCGCAGACGGCCAGTGTGTCGTTTGGGTTGTTTGCACACCACTTGTGCTGGTCAGTTCCAGTCGGCATTTCCCGACTGCATTCTCCAACGTGAATCGCCTTGCAGTCATTCCGTTTCATTTATTATTTCCGGTCCCTTGTATTATCAACTGAGTGGGTAGGAAGATTCGTCTAGCAGTGCCAGTTCTGTACGAAACTTTTCCCTCCTCTGGACTGTAACTACAAACTTAGTCCTATTTAACGCTTTGTGATCAATTCACATGTCCCTGTTATGTATTGGATGATCGTCGGGCCAGTCCGTTTTTTTTGTGTGGATTGATATACTTCTCCCTTGCGGCTTAACCAGCCCCTTTATCATGGTCTCTTATTTGGTTTCAACCTCTTCTGTGTGCAACACTCTTACGTGGCTACCCACTGATGAAACACAGCTGGCGTATAAACGCCTTGGGATGTGTCATCAAGCAGTGCCTGTCGACAAGCAGCAGTTTCCAAATTTTCACCGCTCCTATGTATCATACAGAGGCCAGAATTAGTGTGTGACTGGAGCGGTCCATATATTCATGCTGAGCTGAATGCCGGATACTCGTAGAGACCGTGTATGATATGACAGGTTAGTTGTTTAGTTTGCGGCACCCACTAGCCGTAGTTTGGGTTGCAATAAATAGCCGTCATGGATGTAGAAGTCTGGCCGCATATCCAGCAAGCAGACAGGACGAATTTCTACCCACTCCTGATGGGAAATTTGCCAAATTTGTGCACCAAAACACGTTCCGTGCACCATAGTCCTAAAATTCCATTCAAATTTAAAGTGGTGGTGGTCTGTTTCCCAAGGTGGTCTATCCGCAGGAAGGGATTTCCATATTTGTCTTCTATCTGATATATTTCCTAATTATTTGTTAGGTGCATTCCAGTGGTGAAATTCCTTTCATTGAATTGTAGGTTGGTCAACTGGCACAACTGCATATATAAACAACACCTTCGGATGATTTTCCAGGTGTGAGAAACAGACTAGTCTTGATAGTGATAATAGCTATCTAACATCGCCACATTGCGAGACGGTAACCACTCTACAATGACACTGAGTGACTGGTACCATAGAAATTGAACTCGTACTGTTATCGTCAAGGCACGCCGAAAGGTATTTCATAGGCAGCTTGTCATCGAAAGCAGAATGCTACTCAGATTCGTTGCAGGTGTTCAATGTCATGATCATGAACATGATCAAGAGGACGACGATGATCATTCTTCAGTTTCCATCTCATTTGTCGGCTGAGTAGTACTAGTTGCGAAACGAAGATTTCCTCATCGACTCAGAGAGTGTACAACTGATCACATAATCTGACGGAACTTGTGTTCGAAAAATATCAACAGAATAGTTTTGATTGGCAGGACTCACATTGTGTGTGAGAGTTTCACTGCTGGTGCCTATCGCATCATGCTCATGCATGACCTGAGATGGGCGAATTCGGGATTGTGCAAGAAATCTGAACCTGGAAAATACATTAAATCCTGAGAGCAATGTCAATACTGCGGTGAGTTCGAACGGCAGGTCCGGGGATGATGAAGAATGACCAAAGCCAGATTGGAAATTTCGATGCTCGTAACTGCCAGTCCGTTTACCTTGGTTCCAACGCTGTTGCCAGTTTTCCTGGAGCAATCACTACACTTGTTTCCAACACTACACTTGTAATTACCTCCGCAAGTTAGATGACTCACATCCCTAATCTCTCCGTTTCCTCTTCAGCTCCTTGGAAGTCCAAATATCCAAATGCAGTTTCCGACGCACAAAAGACCACCAAACAGACTACGGTTAAGTCCACTCCGAGTATGGTGCGAACGACTTTGGCGATAAAATCGATCATATGATCAATAGTTGACCTTGCGATGCTTTGGTGAGAGGGAAAGATTTTCGCCCTGAAAATGCAGACTGATGTGCAAATAAATATCTGCACAGATAAGTGTTCCATTTTCACTTTTCACAGCAGACTCGATTAAATCCAGCTGAATCCCTCATTTACGATAGTCCGCTTCAGCGGAATGTGCTGCACCAGGCCACCTCATTTTTCAACTGATACTATATTCGAGGTATCGTAATACGTCGTTGTCCAAACGTAACACACTACACATAGGGTTGCTGAAAACCACCCCACAACCAACGACCGGTGTCGTCATTCTTGGGGCTCACCGGGTAGGCGCAGTCCCCGAGTTTCCACCAACCCAATATTCTACTTGAACCCAAATTAGAAAGATTTCGACAAATACTCTCATTAGCACACGAATTTGGTTCTGACACCAGGTATAACTGAATCAAGATGAATCTCTCACTTGTGATGGTCCGGTTCAACTGAAGCGGACAGGCAAATAGTCGGATTAGGCGTTATTTACGAAAGTCATTTCTTGGGTCCAGTCTGAAGACCAGGAATCAGCAGAGACAGGTGCCCTCCTAAACTAGTCGTCAGCACATCAGAAATTGGCGTGCTCTTGTAATTGCTTCATCAATACCTAGTCGTTTCAAGGGGCTATGCCCAGAAGAGATCGACAGAACGGTAGCTCAAATTGAGGTTTGAAGTAGACGTGAAGTATGCGGATCGGCAGGTAGTCTGATTGGGTGGTGTTTGGACATGTGACGAGTGTGTGGTCACCCTAGGTTCCACTCTCATAGGTGGAACACAGCGGACCTACTCATTGGCCGATCACAACGCCCGAAATTCACCAATCAGAATGAAGACCACCAAGGCCGCGCACACCAATTGGAGGTTTGATCCATAAAAGAGTGGGAACGAGCCGCAGTGAGAAGCGTCGCTTCTATCGCCGTTTGTGTGGTTGCTGCTATTGACGCTGTTATTGTTGTTGTTGGTACTGCTGCTTTCACTGCCAGCGTGATGGTCGGTCGTGACGAACGGAGTGTGCCGGTGCGTTTGGATGGACGAACACTGGAACAACGTCAGAAAGACATGGTGTCGAGGCTGCGCCATAGGTATGGTCGGCGGACCTCGAGTGACCGGAGTGCAGTCGTGCAGTCAGAGGAAAAACCTGTTCAAGTTCATGTCCAAACCCCGAACTGGACTGATGAAGTGAACCGTTGGGTCGATGGAATCCACGATCGGTGGGACAGTGAAATGAGACGTCTGCGAAACACCATGTTCTCCTTGGTGGTAGGTTTACGAACAGCGTTATATGTGCTGTGTGTGTGTCCGTGAAGTTGCGAAGAGAATGTGTATGTTCTAAACAGCTGCTGAATGTATGTCAGTGGTGAGCCAGCGGTTGTCCTGGCAAGACACGCAAATGCAACGCTCATATGCGTTCTGTTGACCTCTTCAGCCCATGGACTTGTTTGTCGTTGGTGGGCAGGATTTGTTCGTGCCTCCTGGTGGCATTCGGTCAATCCTGGATCGTATGGATCGTCAAATGCGTGCACTGGCCAACCACATGGAGGAAGCGCAACGGGCTGCATTGACAGACAATACGAATGTCGGAGCTCTGATTCCACGTGTGGAAGGCGGTTTACTTGATTGGCTCAACGATGCTTATCAACTCGGTGAAGATGGTCGAGTAAGTTGACTTGCTTGTTTCGTGAATCTGAGAGTTGGAAATATTTCCTTTGTGCAAAAGTTGCATTAGTTTCTCCGAAGCGAGGCTCGTTGGCCTCCGCTGAGTTATGGAATCCTTTAAAACCTACTGAACAGAATCGGACATCAGTGTATCGGTTCGGTGTCCGGGAGGGTGTGCGAAATTGTGTAGGAGCATCCGGAAGTGTTTTAGCGGTATGTGTTCCGTCATGAATACAATAGAACTCATGCCCGACATCTAGTTCCAGACGCAAGGTTCGTATCCAAGAGCTGCTTGGGCTAGTCGGTGACCCGAACGGCGTATGTCAACTCCAATTGTCCCTGGTTCTTTGCTGTTTTGATACCCCTTTTTGTAAGCAACGCGATCCGAGTGCGGATGAACTCATTCATTGAAATCCCTATTGGCCGGTTAAATTAATCTGCAATGTCTTTTAGAGTTCTTCCGAATTACCTGTTAGGATTAGGAAGACCAGATAGTGCTGCAGAGAGTTCAGGTGATTGTCACTGGTCCGTGTGCATATAATGTGGGGAGCGAGGAATTCCTTTCTCTTCTCGGAGGTGCACTCNAAACCCACAATCAGTGGGACAGTGAAATCAGGCGTCTTCGAAACGACATGGTACCCTTGGTGGTAAGTTCGTTTACGGTGTTTATATATCATTTTAAGAATAATTTGCATGCCTCAGATCCCTGTTGTACACGCTATTTCTGAATATCTGCTACTGGGTCAACAGAGGTTGTCTTGGTAGGACATGCATGAAATGTTCATCTATGATTTATCAACCTCTTCAGCCCATGGACTTGTGTGGTATGGGTGGACACGATTTCTTCGCGCCTCATGGTGATGTTCGCTCAGTCCTAGATCGTATGGATCACCAAATGCGCGCACTGGCCAACCACATAGAGGAAGAATCGCAACAGGCTGCGCTGAACAATGCTTCTAACGCTGGGGCTCTAGTTCCACGTACGGAAGGTGGTCTGCTTGATTTCCTTAAGGACGCTTATCAACTTGGCGAAGATGGTCAAGTAAGTTGATCTGCTTGTGTGTTTGGTCTGTGATCTTCTTTCCCGTGAATTTTGTTTCTTTGTGCACAGAACAGTGATCCCTCTGAGGAGAAGTTTCTCTTGAAGGATGGGGTCTTTTTTAGGGTGGCGTACAAGATCCCACATCAGTGTATCAGGTCAACTGAAAATTTCAGGGCCATCCAGAAAGGTTCTTTATCAGAATATTTAACAGTCCCAGAATGAGTTTCTTTCTGAAACCAATAGAGTGTAACTCCCACTAAATGTCTCCATTTTAAACAAGTTTTGGCTGTTGTTTCAAAACGAAAAGTTGCTTGAACTCCTGAGTGACTTGAATGGCATCTGTTCACCACCGTCATGCTTCTTGTTTTTTATCAGGATTTTTATACCATGCTCTCGCACACGACTAGTACGGGTGATGTTATAAACCAAAATCTATACAATTAGTCACTCTAGATTTTCAGTAGACCGACGAAGATCCGAGTCTCTGACATGAGTACCATGTCGTTCGACCCACACAGTTTGCGAAATATTCTCAAACAAAGGAATGTATAACCATAGATGATTGGTGGGTTGACAGTTAACTTTTGAGGTTCGTATTGGGCGATCGACCACTGCAGAATTGCACCCTCAGCTGTGCTCCGTTGAATGTTCGTCTCAGACTGATGATCAGGTGTTGGACTACCTTTTCTGAAACCGTGTCGCTTTCATCTGACAGCTGAATTTTTACGAGCAGTATTCCTATTGTTGGGCTCCTTTTTATTGTCACTGGCTCAAGTGTCTCCGTATGAATTGCTCTATGCAGCCATTCTCTATCAAGGTTTTCCGGATGATTCGCAGTTCAGCATTCAGTTTTTCATTGTACAGATCCTACGGGCCCTGTGGGCCAGTTATCGTACGAGTTTACTTTTGTGTTTTCCATCCAGGAAACCGTAGAAATGGTTGTAGGTTTTCTGTACCGCGGTTTTTGGAGTGAACCTTCCTAAGTGCAAGAAACTGGAAGTTGCCACTGAACTCCTCTTCACCTGTTGGCAGTGTGGAGTTTAGAGTCGACAGAAATATCGTCAGCACATCGTTTTTAACTGTCCTATGGTTGGTTTCAGCACTGCGTCTAAATATTGGCTGTTGATTAGATGGTGGTTGATCTGTTCACCGAGGTTGACAATTGGCTTGGAAACGTTTCGTCATCACGCGAGGAGACATCGTCAATGTGCGGTTGACNTAGTTTGCGTTGCAAATGCTGCTGGTGAAGTCATTCAGTGAACGAACCGTGACATGTTCGCACGAAGTCGATTCGATTGCAGTGGAACGGATGAACTTTGGTGGTTGGGATCCGTACGATACGGTTTACACACCGTTGGGAACACCATAAGACATGACGCAGAATCTGTCCTAGTGGTAAACATGTCGCTGCTTTCCATTCGAAGTGCCCAGCTAAATGTTGCCTGTTCTCTGCCAGGTTCACAGTGGGTTGTGGGCCAATGTCATTGTCGTTTGGTTATTCCAACATGAAAGATGCATGTTTGCTTAGTTCGGTGCTGCACCAATTTGTGTACACTTTGTTCTTGGTAATTTTGCTAGAGGCGTAGGGTTTTTTAAAGGAGGATCCTACCCTCCCGTTTTATTTGCAAGGTTGTTAGTTGCTCGTTTGTATATAGTTTATTCGGTTGTAACTCTCCAGTTTCTTGCATTTCTCCACAGGTCCACTTCAAGCTTCGGTTTGATGTGCAGGGATATGGACCAGATGATGTTCAGGTATCCACCTGCGATAACGGCGTGAGTGTACACGCAAAGAAGGTTGTTCAAACCGACCAGGGGTCCAGCATTCGCGAGTATTCGCGCACACTCTACTTACCTGAATCGATTGACAGGGATCACTTGGAGTGCCATCTTACTCAAGTGAGTTTCTGTTGCATCGACTGGTTGTCAAAGTTTTGTGGATTATCTCATGCCCAAATTGATTGCAAGATATGATAATCCAACTGCCTGTGGCAGTTTTTGGTCAGATTTCACCGACGTTTTTGGGTTGATCGCGTAAACTGAGGAGGCATTCTGAGCATTGCTCACAAGCCGATTGATTTCTTTCAACCAACCGAGAGAATACGCCACATTGTAACTGTTTTTCGTATCTTACGGGGGTTGTGACATCGGTTCCGTGAGAACATCATAAACGAGAGATTCAGCTGTGTTCCAGGTGAGTCTCTTGGAAAACCAAATTTGTTTGCAAATGAGTGTATTTCGCTAATTGGCAATGTTCGTTTTAGGATGGTGTGTTGACCGTGGAAGCCCCAGTGAAGACAACGGACTACAAGTCGATTACTTTCGACCGCAATCGCCAGTTGGGCATCAAGCCACGCGCGGAGGCTGAAGTGGAACACCAACAAAAAACTGGAAACGCATTAGCGATTCAACCAACTGGTAAGCTGTTTGTGATATTGTTTGCTCTTTCATTACTTAGCTCTACTCGCGTGACTCGTCTGACGGTGTCGTATGTTTTTGCTTCGTAGGTGTTCTCGGCCCGACTGTTGTGAAGGGCGAGAAGTCTGGCGGCGAGAAGTTGCATGTGGAGATTCCAGTTGACCCGGAATTCTCGGCTGATGATTTGTGTGTACGTGTGGACGGGAAGCGCATTGTGTTGTCGGGCAGAAAGGAAGTTGTGGACAAGACGGACAATTCGAAAAGCGTTTTAGTCAAGGAATTTTCGCGCTCATACGATGTGCCGGAGACAGTGGACTCGTTCTCAGTGAATGCTGAACTTCGAGGAGGCAAGCTTTTGGTTGAAGCGCCATTGTTGTGTTCAACCACTTCTAAGTAGACTCGTTGGTTTGGATTCTGTTTGTCATCTGTTTCATTACGCAATATACTTATGAGTGCATTACCTCACACTTTGTTGTACTTTCTTGCGTTCAAATCGGGTGAAATGGCAGTTATCCGAACCTCAGCATGTAATGTCCACGGGCGAGTTGGTGGGTTGAGTAGATAATAAGGCTCAGAGAGAACAGGAAGGGAGTTAGGTGGGGCGAAATACCTGTACAGGAATCCAACCACACTGGTGATTAGAGTCCCACGAGATGATGGTCACGCTCGTAGTTGAGGGTTACGCATCAAACTCTATCTTCGTATTCGTGAGATACGCACGGTTGATCAGTGGTGACAACGATGGACTAGCCATACAATTTTTCTTAGCGCAATTTGTCTGATGCTGTGGGATAAACGGCCCACATTGCTTTGTTCAGCTAGTGTTTGCGCGACCAATTGTGTTTCGGCGAGGTTACCGTACATTGCAGGCATGATGTTGACAAAGTGTCTCGGACGGCGTAATTTTTAATGTGAAAGTGAGGTGTGGCCTCTCCCCGTGTAAATTTCATTTGTCCCAAGGCTTCCATCTGCATTATCCAGAGATTCATCCGAGCACGCGGAGTCGACTTACATGAATAGTCTTACTTTTTCAGGGAATTCACGTGGGATCCCAGAGGGAATTTAGTGCCTGATGAAAGAACTGTTGTTTACTCAACTTCATATCTGAAAAGTTGTGCACATTCAATCGTTCATATTCAAATCGCTCAACAATTCGGATTTGGCGGCTTCATACATTTTGTAATATCAAGAACAAATGTGTACGTTGGTTGTTGTTTCCACACGCTTAGACACACTCCTCTTCAACCATCCCATTATCTGACAAGACTGCTTCAATACGTATCTGTGATCCCGTCCGGCCATGAGTAGACAACTAGGTTGGTAGAGGGGCGATAAATTTTCAAAACTCGCATTATACCCGTATGTCATAGAGCTAACAAAATCATGACGGAAGACACATTTGAGACTTCAACCGTGTTTTGGTCAGTTTTGAAGTTCCGACCAAGGAGGCATATGTCATTAAACCAAACTCCTTCTATCACAGTACAATGTGGCAGTGCACTGGTAAGCCAAGGTTTTTCATACAAAACCATTTTCCACTCAAATTGGATTTTGCGTGGCTAGACATTTTCTCATCAACCACATGTGACTCACTAAACCCACACCACCAAATTTGCCACTCTGAAACAATGAACTGCGATTTCACCTGGGTTCTCACTGACCGATAGAGTTGGTTGACTTCACTCGTTCCACGTGTACCTGATCCGGAAGAAGAGAGAGCGCAAATGCCACGTTCTCTCAAATGCCACTGACCTCGTGCAATAGCTGGTACATTTCAGAAATAATCCGACTGCGGAATGGACTAGACCTGACACACTATTCACAAGTTTCTTGAAAAGTCATCGTTAGTCCACTGCNAAGATTACATGGTATTGTAACCCTTCAATCATAGTTTGCGGGATTCTATGATACCGTTGCAATAGCGACGTTGCTTATAATTTCAGGACGGTGTGTTGTCCGTGGAAGCCCCAGTTAAGACAACGGACTACAAGTCGATTACTTTCGACCGCAATCGCCAGTTGGGCATCAAGCCACGCGCGGAGGCTGAAGTGGAACACCAACAAAAAACTGGAAACGCATTAGCGATTCAACCAACTGGTAAGCTGTTTGTGATATTGTTTGCTCTTTCATTACTTAGCTCTACTCGCGTGACTCGTCTGACGGTGTCGTATGATTTTGCTTCGTAGGTGTTCTCGGCCCGACTGTTGTGAAGGACGAGAAGTCTGGTGGCGAGAAGTTGCATGTGGAGATTCCAGTTGACCCGGAATTCTCGGCTGATGATTTGTGTGTACGTACGGACGCGAATCGCATTGTGTTGTCGGGCAGAAAAGAAGCTGTGGACAAGACGGGTAACTCGAAAAGCGTTTTAGTCAAGGAATTTTCGCGCTCATACGATGTGCCGGAGACAGTGGACGCGTTCTCAGTGAATGCTGAACTTCGAGGAGGCAAGCTTTTGGTTGAAGCGCCATTGTTGTGCCCTGCCACCTCTAAGTAGACTTGTTTGTTTGGATTCTGTCATTTTTTCTTTACGCAATATATGTGTGCATAGCTCTATTCTTGCTTTTACTCGTTTTCGTCCAAATCGAGTGAAATGCCAATTATTAGAAGCGCAATGGACAAGGTCAACTCGCTGTTGTGGACTCACGTGCAGTAGGTGATCATATATCGATATACTGGAAACTCGGGTGCAATG
Source organism: Opisthorchis felineus (assembly GCA_004794785.1). NCBI lineage: Eukaryota > Metazoa > Platyhelminthes > Trematoda > Opisthorchiida > Opisthorchiidae > Opisthorchis > Opisthorchis felineus. The sequence continues at coordinate 405,606 of SJOL01007113.1, forward strand.
ATTGGTTGTAGATCAGGTGGCTGTTGATCCATTTGCCGGGCTTGGCACTTGGCTTGAAAGTTTTCCGTCCATGATCATGGGGACATAAATCCGGGGTTGACTGGATAATTTCTCCTTATCTGATGTCTTTCGTAGAGCTTCTGGAAATGTAGTTGATACCTCTCGATGTGACTGGCCGACTGAAGAACGCTCCGTCGTAATTTCACTGGTCCATTTACGGTTTGTGTTGCCTTGGGGCCCGAACTCATTGCATTAGATTGGCTGGTTGTACACCTTCCTTCTGGTAGATTTTATCGCAGCGGTCCATAGTCTTGCTGCAATGCGATTCATCCTCCTCCGTTTTAATTAGTTGCCTCAATGGGTTCTATTTTTAGTAGCTTTTGTTGTGTTTTTACTGTATTCGCTGGCTGGTTGCACCTCCCGTCTTTTTCATAGGGACTGACCGGTTAATCAGATACCCTTTTGCGTTCATTTCATTCTTTGGTTTATTGCTTGAGGGCATAATCGGTCCGGTTGATTTAAACGCTCCTCTATTTCTTCGGCAAGTTCCTTTGGTTTCTTGCTCAGTTTTGAGCGTCGTAGGTCTGGAGTTCTCCTGTTTTCAGTAGCTAGTAGATTGGCAGTTTCAGCATGTTTGTTGATGGCGTTCTCGTTGGTGTACCATGCTTCTATATATCATGCTCTTAGTTCTTGCCTGCACTAGTTCGCGAACGTCGTTCCAATGGAACTCGTCTTCCTGTTGATCTCCGTGCACCGAGACGAGTGGAATTTACAAGTTTGTTAATGAAGTCTGGTGGAAAATTCCCTTCCCGTTTGCCCGGCTAGGTTGTTGTTATAGTACTTGCATGTATATGACAAGTATACGGCATTGTTCTTTGTCGTTGAATCCAGTTTTCCTCTTGGTTTTGAAAATGTCCTCCGAAAGTTGTTCATAGATTTGTAGACCACCGTTGAACCATGCTATCTATCGTAGGAGTTGCAGCCATTGCACCGACGTTCTTTATTTACGGAAACGTGAACTGTTTGTCTTTCCCGTGTGTTGTCTAGTTGGTGGTACTGAGTTTTTTAGCATCTCCAAATGAAGTTTCCCGTGTATTCATTTCTTTGAACGACCTTGTATAAGCACCTTTCCTCTTTAATCTTAGATTACGCAGTGGTGCAGTGTGCCTCGGTCTATTTCGGGAGTGTCCGAATGCACCTTTGTGGCAATTCGGACGGTTGCTTTGGTAGCTCAAAATTTATTTCGCGTGCATCGCTTTTCTGTATGCCTCCGTTTGTAGCTGCCCACTTGGCAATCTAGGAAGACTTCCAGGAACGCCAGTTCGCCATCGTTTTCTCCTTCCATCGTACATTAGATGTCGTTAAAAACGTTGTTTAATAGTTAGCTTGTCCGTTGCAGTTCACCGTTTTTGATGACAACGAAAGTGTCGTCCATGTAGAGAATCCATATTTTGTGGTTTATATCAGATAGAGGCAGAATGAAACATTCTCATCAAAAGACTCAAATTCGGTTTTAAAGGTACCACGATCCTGCATTACCTAGCCGTCCTGGAATCGGCATTGAAATTCGTCACGAAGATCAGACTCCTGAAAATAATCCCAGAATGCCCGAACCCTACTGGGACCCTCAAAATCTGAACTCCACCAAAATCGCCATAGGGAAGCTGTCAAACTTCCGGGCTAGAAAAGCCAGTTTCCATTTGGACGCCCAAGCGGTCAATCGGTTCAGTAACGACCAACGATGGTGAGTGTTCATCCAAAGCCCATCGGACAGCCTGGATTCAAGGTCAAAATACAGTGCTGCTCCTTGTAATTTCCGAACTCGCTTGTTCGCAGTAAAGCTGTGTTCGTTGTTAGTGAGTCTTTTTCCGACACTAAGGCACTGGAGCGGGGAAAGCAGTCAGTGCAACAAAGTCCATCAGCGTTTACCTTTCAAGGTGAATCACTGTACCTACGACTCTAGAAGCGCCAGTAGCTTTATTGACAGTTGCAGTGCAGCTCTCACCATCAGTGCGGTGGCTCAGTCAAGATCACATCTCCTGACGTGGACTGTTTGACTGAATACTGAATGGAAGTCAAACATATTGCTGATTAGTCTCTCATGTGTGAATAAAATAGTGCTCAAACTCGTATTCTGGGTTTCTGGAGATTTTTGAGATTCATGATCAGTCCTGACAACGGTGAACCAACCCCATGGTATTTCTCAGCATGGATTGGCTCCAGCTGACGTGGACGAACCGGAATAATGAAGAATCAGAATAGTGAAGAGGATTATTCGAACGAAAATCATGTGCAAATAGATTTTACACCCTCCGCGGCCACCTACAGCTCACCTTAGTTATAAATACGTGTATGGTTATAAATGTGAGCAAATTTCGTAAATACGTATGATTGTAAATGTCGTTGACTCTGGATATAGGGGTGGTTGTGGCAGTGGATACCGCTAATATAAGCGTTCACGTGATCTGAAAGCTAGAACAAGTTGGTTTGCTCCAATTATACGCATTTGCATATCGACTTGGTCGTGGGCTGTCGAAGAGTTTTCGGCAATTTTAAGTAGTTTCATTCTTGAGCTGGATTTCGCTTCCAATATCTGCAACTAATGTGGTTCCCATTGCCCTTTATACCTTGAGGACAATGGCTAAATATTACTGAATGGATTAGGACAGTCTGTTGTCTTAACACCTGTTCAAAAGCCTTCAAATTTTCATCCTCAAATTCACTTTTAGAGCAGTTATTGCGAGGCTATGTCAACTCATTTCAGTGCATACTGGAATGCACATGCTGCTTGGCTCAGTTCCTCAATCTGAGCTGCATATTCCAGCATAGCCGCAAACCTTCGCCTAAAACCTTGTCATTAGGCAATATGTATGTGCGTCATGCTATTCGTTGTTGTAATTACTCTCATGAAAATCGACTGAAATATCAGTTACTACTGCACCGAATCGGTGCAGCCGAATCAACTCATCGATCGGACAGGCCTCTAGTTGGTTGCTACAATACGTTCTTTCCACTTCCGCAGTGCTAATCCGACGTTCCCGTCGTACGTGTGCGATGTTTCGAAGGTATTGGTAGTTAAACACAAGCCATCTTCCTTTCCATTCAGTACAAAGTGGCCAGTCTTCGCAAGCGTAGGGCAACACTGGAAGCAATGATACATTGTAAACCCTGCTTTTCATCTGCAGACTAATGGCACATTTGCAAAAGGCACTAAGGCTGAAGGAAAGGAAGAGGGGCCCAGCCGTATTCACTTCGTCAAACAGATTGTCATTCAATATGTCTGTGGTCGAGTCACCAAAATGAGCATCACCCTTCTCGTTGATAGTGCATCAACACGTTATATTACCGGCTGCAATTTCAGCTTGAACTATATTTTACTCAGCTAGTGTTAGACTCTTACTTAGCGTACGGGGGATCTTGTGAATGACAAGCGCCGGCTTCTCACACGTTCAGAGAGAAAATACCTAACTGTTTTCTAACGTACACCATCAAACATCAGAAATGTGTCTATGGATTATTCGAACCAACAGTTCCAGCTTCAAAGAAACCTTATAACTTGTTTCAGGTCACCTACAGCAGAACCGTGGAATTTGAAAAAGATGCTGTGTTTGCCGCAAAATCATCCTAATTTATGGAAAAGTTGCATAAGTCGAGGGGTTTCAGTTCATTTCCGTAGGGGTTTTACCAACAATCTGTGTTCACTCATTCCTAACCTACCGGTTAGATTGGGAATATTCTTCCCTGTACTGTGCGATGGAATTTGGAAATGTATCGCTTTTGAACTATTTATTTCAATATAGTGGGGTTGATGAAGCGAAAGGAATTCCTCACCTTTTGTATAGGTCAGTTCCACCTCCAACTGGGTAAAATATCACTCCGGAATTTTCCATGTAAGACATCCGTTTCGGTATTTTGAAATTTTTCTATAAAGCCCCATGCTGAGTGTGGTAGTTTTAAAGTTACGACCATCGCAAACTGCTGAGGGCTGGAGGACTTTTGCACCGTCACCCTCTCCTTGAGGAAGTGTACTATTTCCGTACATGGACAAATTAGGATGGGAGCCTCAGTTGCTTGACGTCATAACGAACGAAAACGTCACCGAAATGGGGAAGCAGCTGTCAAAATGACCACAACCGTAAATGAACAAAATCTTAATCGCCCTTCTGACATACACAGTCGTAGATAATCCTTCGGGAATGCCCTGCGAAAAAACGACCGCGCGATGTGATTTTTGGTTTCGGTATTTGACTAGTGGGGAGATTAGGGAGTCCAAATAAATCATACGTCGTACAGACACGCAGTGTATTTTACGACGTCCGATTCTACAAAATCACTTGATCGAATCGAGCTGGGATTGGAATAAGCACGCAGGTTTATCCAGGTGCATGGCGGTGAAATAACTACTTTTTGTTACGGACAATATCCGTAAGCAATGCAAGGTAGTTCCAGGTCACAGACAATGCTTTTGGATCGATCAGACAGTGGTCTAAATTTATGCACTAGAATCAATATTTTTCGACCAATGATCCACTACTAACTACTGACGAGAGCACCAGTATTCATCAACCAATTGTACGTTTTTCTGCATACAGGCGTACTCTAGCAGACGAATGCGAATTAATGTTCTCACATGATTTCGTGTTTTTGGGTTCCAAAATTTCCCATCCCCCTTGAGGAATATGTACCAAATAGACCATTGAAATATATGCTGATAAAACCATCTAGATGCAGTCACTTCAAGAAGTCAGGGTTTTAGAGAGCGTTTAAACCTGACTCGTGAGTGCAAAAGCTGTTTGGCGCATTGCTCGTCCCACATGTAAAGGAACATCGCAGACTGCTAACACTGGTGCTTGCTTGGGGGTTACTGGTAACGGTGAAGCGCTGTGTGTGTATAGCGCACTATTTGTCAGAAATTACATACAATGATTGAAATACTTAAACGAAGGCGGTGTTTTGAGATTTGAGATGCCATCTTGTTGTACACATTACATGACCACTTTCCTGACGGTATGCTGTTACTCCACCAAACCAGAACAGGTGTACTTTCAGATTATGGTTCCTGCTTCGCCCTAAGGCAGACCCAACATGTTTCTGTTGATCGATTCAAACTAGGTTCTTGTGTGTTTTCCAGTCGTGCCGCCTAACTGCATTTTTTTGCATATTAGCAGGAAACCAAACCGATTCAGGGTAGAGAATGGTGTGACCACTAGCATCATCGAACGTTGCGACCCCGCTCCTTGGTTCTCTAAGTAATATTACGGTCTGAGCTCAGAGTCATAGAAACCTTAGCTAGCTCCGTTGGTGACCTTAGTTGATGGCTTTTGATTGCTGCTGTATAGGTTTGCGTCTGCGATGCTGTCTGTCCTATGTCCACAGCTCCTGGTCGTCATTCATGACCACTCGTTTCGTTGAACCACGTGCCATAATGTACCATGATGCACAGAAATTTTGTGTATCGACTTCCCCAATTGCTGGCATCCCGTCCTACTAGAGTTCGCTGCCCTTCTTGGCACATCCTTGGCGCCACAAACTGCTCGATGTGATAAACAAAGATCTGACTAAAGGATACACGAATCCTTTGCAGAGTTTGTATGCTGATGCCGATATAGGGATTAACTGTCCTGGCAGGTGTTGGTTTAGACCTAATGAATGGAACCCAATGGCTGAGGAAAATGACAAACCTGACTGGTATAGTCGAGTTCATTCAGCCTGCAAACAAAGAAGACTACACAGGAGTTATGGAACTACGAGCAACCACGAGCTCGAAGAGTCTGATGACGAAAGGACTGATTTCCGAAATCACCATCGCATAATTAAATTCTACCGGATCAGTCACTCTTGGCCTACTTAACCTACCAAAAGTTCCTTAGCCGAACTGCTCTAGGAAACCGATAACAGATAGGCTTGACTCGCCTTGTCATGGCAATGAATTGCTGAAATACTGGGGCTAACACGTTAACAAAAACATCAGAATAACCTGTTCACTAAGTTCTGTTTCGTAGATTCAGAATTGGATCTAAACCTTAGTGGTTGATTTAGCCCTCCGTTTGATACGACGTCGGTATCTGTACCGGATAGGGATTCACGCAGTAAACGGTGCGGCAGGATGAAATCCTCTTCCCCGTTAAATCTTGCGAATGCGCAGACACAACATCAGCTAACCAAAACAGCACTCGTATGCTTGAACCACACCTAACCTAACCTAAATTGCTTACACCAGAATACTTTGCCTTTCTTCAGTCGTCTGGGACCACAACTTGTTGAAATAACGTATATTGCAACCTGAGGGTGGGGCACTGATTTAGCTTGTTATCAGAAAGTTATCACACACGTTCCTTTTTTCAGTGAGGACGTTGACAGATACGCACTTGCGCCAATGCACACTTTGGGGAATGCAGCATGCATGGGTATGAGCGGGGAATCAATCTAACATCGACTTGATGGATATACCGCACGGTGAGCTCACTATCCCTATCAGGGAAGGAGCGAATGTATGCACAAATCACGAAAATCCATGATTTGATGATGATAAAGAATTCATAAAGATCCATATCTGTCTATTCGATGATTCGATTGTTGGAAAGGGGCTCGAAGTCTTCTTGAGGTGTTTCTTTGGTGGACCAGTGTGAAACTTTTAAAGACAAATTTAACAGCGTTTTAACATTTCGTCCGTAGTCACAAACGGCTGGGGAACCTATCTCCCAACTGATAACTGCCACAAGTGATATTAGTTTGAGCATGAATTGCTTGTTTACGCAAGTGAACCACGCTGGATACGAAAGCACTTGAACCTAAGCTTGGTGAACTCATGAGAACCTGATGAGAACCAGTCAGTGGGTCGTGCGTAGCATCCCACTGATGGATGGGATGGGAAAAATACCTAAATATCTACAAATGACTTTTGGCTGTATTCAGAGTTTGCTTCAACTGGTCCTGTGCACAGAATTGGGACTATTTTTTTATGTTGTCGTAGTAACAAAAAAATGAATGATTTTTTGGGGTTCAGCATGCGACCATTTCTTCACAGACGTTTCACAATCAACGGGTTCTGAATTCGTGTGATCGTTGCAGTGAGC
>SJOL01007113.1:421966-439530 GCA_004794785.1 Opisthorchis felineus
TTTTTTTCACATAGCTGTTCGCCCTTCATTCCTATTGGTTTCCGATGTCGCAGTCACGACGGCCGTTGACCTAGTGTCGGATTCTGTCTCACTGGTCGCATGGGGGCGCAGGCTCGCGGAGCAAGAGTTCACAATTCAGCAATTCTATCAGCAGTTAAATCGTAGATTCTCACAAGAATCTTCCCAGGACAATTAGTGAAATGTGATCGACGCGGACCGTCCAGTGTAATAATGCGGGGCTTTTCAGACACTGATGGAAGTAGCCCCACAGTTGAATCCAGTGACGTCCGTTGCTTGTAGACTGAGGACTCCACTACTAATAGCTCGAATGCACAACGCATCCAAATGGTGTTCCGTAGTTAGCTGTGGTTCGTTTGGGTAAGCAGATTGGAAGTCACCCACAATGATGATTTGTCTGCCACATGTGATCTGGATAATGCTTAAACTCGTATTATGAGGTTACTCATCTAATTCTCACTCGCGATTCGTGAGTTACACACAGCTGAGCAGTTTTGATAACGATGAATTGACCAGAGGTTTTTGAACATGACAAAAGAGAGATTCAGCAGCGTTCCAAGTGAGTCTCCCATCAAAACCAAATTGCTATGCAAATGAGTGTATTTGTGGAAATTTGGGTTCAAGTAGAACATGAGGTTGACGGAAACTGTGGGGCTTCGTCTACCAGATGAGCCCCATGGAGGGCGAAACAGGTCGTCGGAGTGATTTCAGAAATCTTGTGAATAGTTTCCTTGATGAGAAAACATATATTATGTTCACTTCACACCGTACGTTTCCGATGGTGACCAGTGAATAATATCCCAGGAGAATTTTTCTACAAATCTGGGATATATGCTCTCAAGGAGATACCATTTTATGCGCAGTTACATTTACAAACCAGAGCTGTACTGAATGCCAGCTTTACTGAATCCCGATGCAACGTATACACTGAATTCTCAGTTGGAAACTATCAAAACAGGACATGCATTTGAAGCTGGATTGCATGTCTCGTTATTGAAGGAGTGTAGGTTAGTGATGGTTAGATTCCTACACAAGCGATTTACCAAAGCTTGGCGTGTGATCATAGCACAGCCACATTGCCATACAAGCGGTTTACAACACAACTTCCGCTTCTGAAAATACAGTGCCTCGCATAGTTCCCTACACCAAAGAACTTCATATGTCCTATATTCCAAGATCCTCTACGAGGGTCGTCAAAACCTCAGGAGAAGCACATGACTGTTCTCAAATGGTCAAGTTTCTGGAAAAATTTCCGCGCATAGACTCATTCAAGAGAACATAGCTTCTTACCGGCCATGCACTGTGTGGATAGTGGCTACTATTGGCGCTGCTGAAAAAGGTGAAAATGACAAATCAACTCACAACTGTCCGATAAGTGCCAACTGCAGCGAAGTTCACGGTGGACTGCCTTGACTGTCCAAGCCCATCCTACTACAGGTATATATATTTCACCTTAAATAAAGCCACATACATACATACATTCATTTAAACTTGTATTCATTTTACACTTATATATTTGCATTTATACTGAAGCAATGACTCCATATATAACTAACGTCTGTAATTATAACCGTTGGTACAACCATATATATGACTATAACGGTGGAAATAAGTATACTTGTAAGGATAATTGTAAGTTGCAAATAGAGGACTTCAGTGAAGTCCACCTGAAATCTAATAGCCATCGTCCTGGCAACAATCTCTGCGTTCTAAATGATCCATAGAGTTCTACGGAATGTCTCCACAACAGGACCATCACTATCCACAGTCTCACACAAACCGAGCAAAGACGTAGCCAGACCTACCCATAAAAAATATCGAAATAAATTCACATTCACACAGATGAAGGTAACCTGCGCTCGCCTGATGACCGGACTAGTATCGTCGATCGCTGCAATGTGAAGCCATGTGACGATGTTTTTGTGGAATGTGGTACGTCCGATTGGGCGTGCTTTCGTTGGATTGGTTGTCCTTGATTCCTATTGGTTGTTGGTCTGTTCGTCTGATGCATTCGCTCGAATTGCTGTTTGAGCCTGTGCTCGGTTGAGTCTCGCAGTTGTCGTGACTACTTAAGACTGGACTGCTGATAGAGCTGCTGGGTTGCCCATGTTAGCTGTGGGCTTGTGCCGCAGACGACCGGTGAAACAGAATCCGACACTAGGTCAGCAGCTGCTTTGTGTGCGATAGACCAGGAGCCGATAGGGACGGATGACAATCTATCAAATACACAATGCGAAAGAAAGTCTCTGATCAAAACAGCATAGCATGCTTTCACATTGCAATAATAAACAAACGTGGGCAAGTTAGGAGGTTGATCTCTTACTCTTCTTCCGCGTAAAGGTTAATGAATTTCGTCTGTTGTTTTTTGACAAGCCTGATTAAATTTTACTGGTTTGCGCGTTTGGTTACAGCTCTGATGCCAAAGGAAGCGTCCGTAGAACGTCGATATTTTGAAGTCCTGCTAGTGAAAATGCGTTCTTCCAGATGACGCGCAACAGCCCCAAGTATTAACTGGACTCAGCGAGCCTACAAAATTTGTTCCACAGAATGTTTGCAGATTCTATCATCATTCCGCCGACATTCGCTTTTACCACCATGGTCGGTGTAGGCGAAAACAGTTTTCTGAAGCGCATTGTTACGATGAGCTTTGGAATCTGCGCAAGTTTGGCTGAAATTGAGCCAAGTGACATCCACCATCCGGAAAAGCCCGTCAAAGTGAACTGACCGAGATTGACCGGTATCATTAGGAGATGGGGCGAGGTGGCTCAGTGGTTAGAGCGCGAGTTTACTGACCGGAAGGCATCTGGTTCGAACCCGACCTCTGCCTCTCGACTTTCCCTGTCTAGGCTTGGGCAACCTGGCAGTATCCCAGCCCTCGTGCTTCCTTCTGGTGGCATGCCAGCTAGGCACCGAAAGGGTGTTACAGCGGTATTATTAAGTGAACAACGGTGTGTATGCCTTCGTACCTATCTGATTTATAATCTCCTCAACTTTCGTTCCTGATTGTCACATGCTTGATATAATCGTCCTGTGCTGAGCTTAATAATGGCTAGTCCGATAAGAATTTTTACTGTGAAACATTGTTCTCCTAACTTACGATGGACGTATTGCAAATAATGACCTTATTCATATGAGGAACTACAACTGTTCGACAGTTCAACAGGCACGCAGAAGATTGCGAAAATTGGAAGGAGATCTGGCGTCTGTCCGACCCACTCTAATAAGTCTCGACACTTCGAACATTACCCGCTTTCTCGGCGTCTCTTTTTTGGTCTCAATTCAGGCCGCTGTTTCGTCCACCTATTCAAAGTGCCATACTCTTCCTTGGCTACGCATTAATGAAACACTTCTGGCGAATAATGTTTTGGGATAGGTCGTCAAGCAGTGTCTCTTGACAAACGGCAATTGTTTTGATTCGCCACCTCGTCTGTGTCATACAGATGGGAGAATTAGTGTACCTGGAGTGGTCTAACACTCGACCAATGCATCAGCGTAAATCCCTTGCAAATTTTGTCATCGTTGGTCGAGGCGTTTAACTGTTACATCTACCAAACACGATCTGTAATGCTTTTACCATAAACTGTCATGTACTGGCATTTTGGTAGGAATAATGAGGCACTATCTTTTGCTGACCAAATATTTCCGTAAAATGCAATAAAAAATAGTACAAAGTACCCATACGCCATACTGTGCCCTCGAGGATCCCACACACCTCCCTGCCAGCACACTAAGAGGTGTGCTCTCCGATTTTCGGCTTCATCAACTCTGATTGATGATGTGAGTTGGTCGTAGTCTGATGCGCTGCCGTTGTCCGCACTGCAATGGGTTTCGCGATGTATCACTTGCATCAGTCATCCAGCTATTTCTACTACCAGGTTAATCCAGACACTAAACGGGCCTCCAAATAGAACACAGAACTCAACAGTATGAAGCAATATGTGTTAAGGACCAGTGAAAACTGTGGCTGTTAGAATCAGTTTTCCACTGTTAAGTCAGAATTTACCCTGAGCGCCATGCCCTCCACACAAAATTCTAACCAGTCAGATTTATCGATTTACGATTTATGGATTATGCCGCATATATTATAGAATATCGTGCAGTCCCTTGTGAATGAGGAACAATATTTCACCCAAAAGCAATCGCGTCGAAACGTAGCAACAGTCTCAAATGACACGAAAATCAATTAGCTACGAATACAACGGCGTAGTCGTTGTGTTGATCTTAGAACTTATCGTGAACTATCTTGCACCGTCAAATTTTCCTAAATTTTTCAACCTTAAGTTTTTTGCTATAGATGCGAATGCGCATAGCTCGAGTTGCATAGATGGACGCTAAGCTGAGTGACTTGGTTGCATATACTTCATGGCCAATCTAGGGGACACCTACTTCGCGCTCTTATGAGGCGAATCAGACCGTTGTACATAGTTCTGTTTGGCCTGGTCGTCGCTTTTCCGCCAAAATTTGGGGACTGTGCATTCAGGAGTACACCAGTATATACAACTGTGGTGTCGTCTTTTTTCTACAGGTCGAGAACTTGGAGATGTGGTAATATTGCAGCCTCTCAGCTTATGCGAATTCAAGTGACTGATATTACTTTTCGATCGGTGCACCCATAGTGCTCCGGTGGAAGCATGAGAACTCGCCCAGTCTTGCTGAAGCATTACGGTTAGCATCCAAATAACTGATACCATGGATTGCCAGTCGGGGTGCGGTCGTGAAACTGGGTCTTTGCTCTGCTGGTGGGAAAACTAATACGTGCGCAGATTGCGGGTGTTGGATGGGATGGAATGAGGGAGCATTCAGTGAAAAGCGCACAGTGTGCTGAGGCGAGCATTGTCAGGTGGACTGACGGGACAGAACACCCAACGAATCAACCCATGCAGCGGAAATATGGGTTGAGTTGGTCCTCCCAGATTTCCTTCACTGCAGGTGGAACATGAGCGATGATCCGTAGGCGGACTACACTTGCTTAACCGATGCAGATGAGTGATCCACTCAGGCCTGCGAGACCACCAAGTATAATTTAAATGGTCAGTTTTGAAAGGTGGATTTGTGGGCAAGAAAACAATAGACAGAAGTGGAAGTGCACAATAGAGACAGGTGGGGGAAGACCTACCATTGAATTGTGAAACACGATTTGTTGTAAAACCTTATCTCGGTGGCGGTCCGCATTAAATTTCGTTGGCGTTGTTCTTTTCCGCGCTAACGCGCTGATGCACTGGTCCATGGTTCTGTATCCCCTAACCATCTGCAACTAAGTTTATAGATACTTAACAACCTTGATCGAGGTCTCATTGCTTCCTCCGTGTGCTATGGTTCAGTTTTCATCGGTGCAACAATCAATTGTAGTATGAGCTGAGTGAACTGAACAGTATTTCATTTCCAATTTTGTATTCATGAAGGGAACTGTTGATCCCACGGTTGTGTATGTTGCTTTTATGCTGAACACTCAAGCTGTCAGCTGCTGGGAATGAAACGACGGCCAAACCAGACAGCAACTGGGTGCCTGGGCGAGTGAAACAGTTTGACAGCGCATGTAATAATCCTTCAGCTGTGACGCTCTTTNTGCTTTCGGATCGTTGTGTCACATCGGACAAAGCCAATGAACACCCGCACATAGTTGGCAATTCCATATGCGATTTGCTCTGTGTATCCTCCATAACGCCCTGTACCCGGTTTAAACCCGAGGGAATTAGAAATGAGTGCGGACACGATAGGGTAGTTGTAAACTCACCAGCACGCAAAACTTGTGGCTCTTAACTACCAGTTCGAGTGGATACAACTGAGCAGTTGAGTCTAACGGGGCATGAAAGCGGTCATCTGGTGGTCTGCACCTTCAAGAGACGCATCTTAGGCACGCATATATGATAAGCTGGTGTTAGCTGTCACTCAGATGTGTCTGCATAACGACGGTGACAGATAGTCACCTCTGGACCGTTAATGTGACATTCGCAGATGGATACAAGAAGAACACGTATGCAGAATATACTAGAACACATTAAAATTCAACTCGAAACTAAACGATACGATATGATACAACATGTACAAAATAGATTTTAGTTAGCAATGAAAATAGCGGACAGACTGGCAACCAAACCAGAGCCTCTCCGGTCAGAACAACTTACGGCCCATTTTGTTTGAGGCAATGGAACCAACTAAACGGTTGGTAGTTTGTGTGTACAAAAGGCCGTCTGTTGACCCACACTATTCAGGGAACACATCCTCGGCACATGCGTATGGCCATTTGGTGTAACCGATTATTCAGATTGGTTTATACAACGATGGTCACTGAACGTCACTTCTGACATTATCGTAGGTTCAACGCTGCGGACCGTCCAGTGCAATAATGTGGGGCTTTTCAGACACTGATGGAAATAGCCCCACAGGTGAATCCAGTGACGTCCGTTTCTGGTAGACTGAGGACTCCACTACTAATAGCTTGAATGCACAACACGTCCAAATGGTATTCCGTAGTTCGTCGAGGTTCGTTTGGGTAAGCAGATTGGAAGTCACCCACGATGATGATTAGTCTGCCACATGTGATATGGATAATGCCGAAACTCGTATTATGAGGTTACTCATCTAATTCTCACTCAAGATTCGTGAGGTACGCAAAGCTGGCACTTCTCATAACGATGAATCGACCAGGGGTTTTCGAACATGATAAAAGAGAGATTCAGCAGCGTTCCAAATGAGTCTCCCATCAAAACCAAATTGGTATGCAAATGAGTGTATTTGTGGAAATTTGGGTTCAAGTAGAACATGAGGTTGACGGAAACTCGGGGACTGTGCCTACCTGATGAGACCCAATTAGGGCGAAACAGGTCGTCGGTCGTCGGAGTGATTTCAACAAACTTATAAGTGGTGAAATACGTCCATAAAATGTATCACGATATCTCAAATATCGTGCGCATCTCACGAAAGCCAAAGATTTTCGAACCGGTGACCTTCCGGCCAGTGGCCGAACATTTGACCGCTGGGGCCACGAGCGGCCGATCAGCAATCTGATTGGCTCCCAAATATCCGCTGGTGCCGCTGGTGCCACTGGGAATGTGTGAAATGTTGCATTTGACAAAGTGATCCACACAGCGCGGCGTCTGATGACAAAATAAGATCGTACTTTATTGCTACAGTCTACTTGCTCACCCACTCCCGCGCCGACCCTAGATTTCAATTCCTTCACCGGATATCGTTGTGTCCAAATAGGCTATTCGTGCCATATGCGCTGGCAAACACGTCAATAAATTCCAAGTTATGGGCGGCATAAAAACCCACCCATCCCTATCCTTTTGCCCTATCTCAATACATATATGGCCCAGATATTGAACGTTGTTGGGTCCAATTCATTTCACAATCACATCACAATCTACACGCTACACCGGCTCCAACACCACACTTGTCAATCTCATAGTGGCAAACGAGAGCTCATGGAGCATGCTGTTAGTTAACAAGCACCACTAGGTCGCAACCGATCACTGTTCTCATCTGGCAGCACGTAGCAAATGCAACTAGACAGAATTCAACAACCCTCCGCATCCTGGTAAAAATAAACTTTTCTGTAATTTGGCGGCTAGTACAATTCGATAAATGAACAATCCTGGAAATGCAATCAACCGACGAGACACCTACAATAAGCCCCGAGGGGATTCATCTTAATTAATCGGTTATACCCTTCTCAAGCCGAATGTGTTCTACGAAGACCACCTTGTGTTTCAGTCGAAACTACATTCAAGATAGGGAACTGCGCTACGTCATATGACACTACTTATAAATTCGATGAAATATCCAGACAGCCCACTACGCTGTGCGCCCTCTTGAAGCGCGACAGCATCGCATAAACATCGACGTGCCGATAAACACACATATGCATGTGGATTTGGCGTTCAAACTCGTATTCTCAGGTTACACATCTAATTCTTACTCTGTTGAAATTCAACCATCTCAATCGTCTATCTCGTTCATTTGGAGGGAGCATTTCCCGCAATTCAATACAAACAACTTCAAGTAAAATCATCAAGTATTTACGTTTATATTGCAAACCGAGGGATATTTAGAACCTACTAGTGAAGAGGTCGTTGTCCGGGGTGAATTGCGATCAGCTGAATACAGAATAATATTGTACCCGTAAGTTGCTGAACTTCAGAACGGTCAATGTGTGCATGATGCTGAGACGGACTCGCAAAGGTCGACGTACAACGGATGCGTACTGTCCCACGCATTAACATTCTCCAAACGCTTGGAAACAACGAGACCAAACAACCAACCAGCCTGTCTCTGTTCCTCTCAAAACACTCATCACCAAAGGCAACAATGTAATCAGGTTCGGCATCAACAAAACAAACAGACTAAATTGACCAACATTTACACGGCAGAAGAGTGACAACGACGACCTGAACTTGCCCAGGTTTGTTTATCGCTGCAATGTGAATGCACGTGATGCTGTTTTGATGTGGAACGTTGTTTCGCATCAGCTGTTTTTTTTTCACATAGCTGTTCGCCCTTCATTCCTATTGGTTTCCGATGTCGCAGTCACGACGGCCGTTGACCTAGTGTCGGATTCTGTCTCACTGGTCGCATGGGGGCGCAGGCTCGCGGAGCAAGAGTTCACAATTCAGCAATTCTATCAGCGGTTAAATCGTAGGTTCTCACGAGAATCGTCCAAGGACAGTTAGTGAAATGTGATCGACGCGGACCGTCCAGTGTAATAATGCGGGGCTTTTCAGACACTGATGGAAGTAGCCCCACAGTTGAATCCAGTGACGTCCGTTGCTTGTAGACTGAGGACTCCACTACTAATAGCTCGAATGCACAACGCATCCAAATGGTGTTCCGTAGTTAGCTGTGGTTCGTTTGGGTAAGCAGATTGGAAGTCACCCACAATGATGATTTGTCTGCCACATGTGATCTGGATAATGCTTAAACTCGTATTATGAGGTTACTCATCTAATTCTCACTCGCGATTCGTGAGTTACACACAGCTGAGCAGTTTTGATAACGATGAATTGACCAGAGGTTTTTGAACATGACAAAAGAGAGATTCAGCAGCGTTCCAAGTGAGTCTCCCATCAAAACCAAATTGCTATGCAAATGAGTGTATTTGTGGAAATTTGGGTTCAAGTAGAACATGAGGTTGACGGAAACTGTGGGGCTTCGTCTACCAGATGAGCCCCATGGAGGGCGAAACAGGTCGTCGGAGTGATTTCAGAAATCTTGTGAATAGTTTCCTTGATGAGAAAACATATATTATGTTCACTTCACACCGTACGTTTCCGATGGTGACCAGTGAATAATATCCCAGGAGAATTTTTCTACAAATCTGGGATATATGCTCTCAAGGAGATACCATTTTATGCGCAGTTACATTTACAAACCAGAGCTGTACTGAATGCCAGCTTTACTGAATCCCGATGCAACGTATACACTGAATTCTCAGTTGGAAACTATCAAAACAGGACATGCATTTGAAGCTGGATTGCATGTCTCGTTATTGAAGGAGTGTAGGTTAGTGATGGTTAGATTCCTACACAAGCGATTTACCAAAGCTTGGCGTGTGATCATAGCACAGCCACATTGCCATACAAGCGGTTTACAACACAACTTCCGCTTCTGAAAATACAGTGCCTCGCATAGTTCCCTACACCAAAGAACTTCATATGTCCTATATTCCAAGATCCTCTACGAGGGTCGTCAAAACCTCAGGAGAAGCACATGACTGTTCTCAAATGGTCAAGTTTCTGGAAAAATTTCCGCGCATAGACTCATTCAAGAGAACATAGCTTCTTACCGGCCATGCACTGTGTGGATAGTGGCTACTATTGGCGCTGCTGAAAAAGGTGAAAATGACAAATCAACTCACAACTGTCCGATAAGTGCCAACTGCAGCGAAGTTCACGGTGGACTGCCTTGACTGTCCAAGCCCATCCTACTACAGGTATATATATTTCACCTTAAATAAAGCCACATACATACATACATTCATTTAAACTTGTATTCATTTTACACTTATATATTTGCATTTATACTGAAGCAATGACTCCATATATAACTAACGTCTGTAATTATAACCGTTGGTACAACCATATATATGACTATAACGGTGGAAATAAGTATACTTGTAAGGATAATTGTAAGTTGCAAATAGAGGACTTCAGTGAAGTCCACCTGAAATCTAATAGCCATCGTCCTGGCAACAATCTCTGCGTTCTAAATGATCCATAGAGTTCTACGGAATGTCTCCACAACAGGACCATCACTATCCACAGTCTCACACAAACCGAGCAAAGACGTAGCCAGACCTACCCATAAAAAATATCGAAATAAATTCACATTCACACAGATGAAGGTAACCTGCGCTCGCCTGATGACCGGACTAGTATCGTCGATCGCTGCAATGTGAAGCCATGTGACGATGTTTTTGTGGAATGTGGTACGTCCGATTGGGCGTGCTTTCGTTGGATTGGTTGTCCTTGATTCCTATTGGTTGTTGGTCTGTTCGTCTGATGCATTCGCTCGAATTGCTGTTTGAGCCTGTGCTCGGTTGAGTCTCGCAGTTGTCGTGACTACTTAAGACTGGACTGCTGATAGAGCTGCTGGGTTGCCCATGTTAGCTGTGGGCTTGTGCCGCAGACGACCGGTGAAACAGAATCCGACACTAGGTCAGCAGCTGCTTTGTGTGCGATAGACCAGGAGCCGATAGGGACGGATGACAATCTATCAAATACACAATGCGAAAGAAAGTCTCTGATCAAAACAGCATAGCATGCTTTCACATTGCAATAATAAACAAACGTGGGCAAGTTAGGAGGTTGATCTCTTACTCTTCTTCCGCGTAAAGGTTAATGAATTTCGTCTGTTGTTTTTTGACAAGCCTGATTAAATTTTACTGGTTTGCGCGTTTGGTTACAGCTCTGATGCCAAAGGAAGCGTCCGTAGAACGTCGATATTTTGAAGTCCTGCTAGTGAAAATGCGTTCTTCCAGATGACGCGCAACAGCCCCAAGTATTAACTGGACTCAGCGAGCCTACAAAATTTGTTCCACAGAATGTTTGCAGATTCTATCATCATTCCGCCGACATTCGCTTTTACCACCATGGTCGGTGTAGGCGAAAACAGTTTTCTGAAGCGCATTGTTACGATGAGCTTTGGAATCTGCGCAAGTTTGGCTGAAATTGAGCCAAGTGACATCCACCATCCGGAAAAGCCCGTCAAAGTGAACTGACCGAGATTGACCGGTATCATTAAGAGATGGGGCGAGGTGGCTCAGTGGTTAGAGCGCGAGTTTACTGACCGGAAGGCATCTGGTTCGAACCCGACCTCTGCCTCTCGACTTTCCCTGTCTAGGCTTGGGCAACCTGGCAGTATCCCAGCCCTCGTGCTTCCTTCTGGTGGCATGCCAGCTAGGCACCGAAAGGGTGTTACAGCGGTATTATTAAGTGAACAACGGTGTGTATGCCTTCGTACCTATCTGATTCATAATCTCCTCAACTTTCGTTCCTGATTGTCACATGCTTGATATAATCGTCCTGTGCTGAGCTTAATAATGGCTAGTCCGATAAGAATTTTTACTGTGAAACATTGTTCTCCTAACTTACGATGGACGTATTGCAAATAATGACCTTATTCATATGAGGAACTACAACTGTTCGAAAGTTCAACAGGCACGCAGAAGATTGCGAAAATTGGAAGGAGATCTGGCGTCTGTCCGACCCACTCTAATAAGTCTCGACACTTCGAACATTACCCGCTTTCTCGGCGTCTCTTTTTTGGTCTCAATTCAGGTTGCTCTTTCGTCCACCTATTCAAAGTGCCATACTCTTCCTTGGCTACGCATTAATGAAACACTTCTGGCGAATAATGTTTTGGGATAGATCGTCAAGCAGTGTCTCTTGACAAACGGCAATTGTTTTGATTCGCCACCTCGTCTGTGTCATACAGATGGGAGAATTAGTGTACCTGGAGTGGTCTAACACTCGACCAATGCATCAACGTGAATCCCTTGCAAATTTTGTCATCGGTGGTCGAGGCGTTTAACTGTTACATCTAATAAACACGATCTGTAATGCTTTTACCATAAACTGTCATGTACAGGCATTTTGGTAGGAATAATGCGGCACTCTCTTTTGCTGACCAAATATTTCTGTAAAATGCAATAAAAAATAGTACGAAGTACCCATACGCCATACTGTGCCCTCGAGGATCCCACGCACCTCCCTGCCAGCACACAAAGAGGTGTGCTCTCCAATTTTCGGCTTCATCAACTCTGATTGATGATGTGAGTTGGTCGTAGTCTGATGCGCTGCCGTTGTCCGCACTGCAGTGGGTTTCGCGATGTATCACTTGCATCAGTCATCCAGCTATTTCTACTACCAGGTTAATCCAGACGCTAAACGGGCCTCCAAATAGAACACAGAACTCAACAGTATGAAGCAATATGTGTTAAAGACCAGTGAAAACTGTGGCTGTTAGAATCAGTTTTCCACTGTTAAGTCAGAATTTACCCTGAGCGCCATGCCCTCCACACAGAATTCTAACCAGTCAGATTTATCGATTTACGATTTATGGATTATGCCGCATATATTGTAGAATATCGTGCAGTCCCTTGTGAATGAGGAACAATATTTCACCCAAAAGCAATCGCGTCGAAACGTAGCAACAGTCTCAAATGACACGAAAATCAATTAGCTACGAATACAACGGCGTAGTCGTTGTGTTGATCTTAGAACTTATCGTGAACTATCTTGCACCGTCAAATTTTCCTAAATTTTTCAACCTTAAGTTTTTTGCTATAGATGCGAATGCGCATAGCTCGAGTTGCATAGATGGACGCTAAGCTGAGTGACTTGGTTGCATATACTTCATGGCCAATCTAGGGGACACCTACTTCGCGCTCTTATGAGGCGAATCAGGCCGTTGTACATAGTGCTGTTTGGCCTGGTCGTCGCTTTTCCGACAAAATTTGGGGACTGTGCATTCAGGAGTACACCAGTATATACAACTGTGGTGTCGTCTTTTTTCTACAGGTCGAGAACTTGGAGATGTGGTAATATTGCAGCCTCTCAGCTTATGCGAATTCAAGTGACTGATATTACTTTTCGACCGGTGCACCCATAGTGCTCCGGTGGAAGCATGAGAACTCGCCCAGTCTTGCTGAAGCATTACGGTTAGCATCCAAATAACTGATACCATGGATTGCCAGTCGGGGTGCAGTCGTGAAACTGGGTCTTTGCTCTGCTGGTGGGAAAACTAATACGTGCGCAGATTGCGGGTGTTGGATGGGATGGAATGAGGGAGCATTCAGTGAAAAGCGCACAGTGTGCTGAGGCGAGCATTGTCAGGTGGACTGACGGGACAGAACACCCAACGAATCAACCCATGCAGCGGAAATATGGGTTGAGTTGGTCCTCCCAGATTTCCTTCACTGCAGGTGGAACATGAGCGATGATCCGTAGGCGGACTACACTTGCTTAACCAATGCAGATGAGTGATCCACTCAGGCCTGCGAGACCACCAAGTATAATTTAAATGGTCAGTTTTGAAAGGTGGATTTGTGGGCAAGAAAACAATAGACAGAAGTGGAAGTGCACAATAGAGACAGGTGGGGGAAGACCCACCATTGAATTGTGAAACACCATTTGTTGTAAAACCTCATCTCGGTGGCGGTCAGCATTAAATTTTGTTGGCATTGTTCTTTTCCGCGCTAACTCGCTGGTGCACTGGTCCATGGTTCTGTATCCCCTAACCATCTGCAACTAAGTTTATAGATACTTAACAACCTTGATCGAGGTCTCATTGCTTCCTCCGTGTGCTATGGTTCAGTTTTCATCGGTGTAACAATCAAATGTAGTATGAGCTGAGTGAACTGAACAGTATTTCATTTCCAATTTTGTGTTCACGAAGGGAACTGTTGATCCCACGTTTGTGCATGTTGCTTTTATGCTGAACACTCAAGCTGTCAGCTGCTGGGAATGAAACGACGGCCAAACCAGACAGCAACTGGGTGCCTGGGCGAGTGAAACAGTTTGACAGCGCATGTAATAATCCTTCAGCTGTGACGCTCTTTCCGTGCCTAGCTGCCATGCCATCCATAGGAAGCACGAGGGCTGAGATAGTATCAAGTTTCCCAAGCCTAGCTCAATTACAAATGAACTCCCGGTTGTGATTTGCGTGACTGTCTCTTATAATCAGACCACTATGTTTTGTTGATATATATATATATATATATATATATATATATATATAGAGAGAGAGAGAGAGAGAGAGAGCCTACTGAATAAATCTTCAGCATTTTCCCGTCTCTTTCCTGGAACACGCACAGTTTGAAAAAGTGTGCCTCAAACTGTGTGCCATGTCTAACAGTGTTCCCACCATCTTCATTACCAACAACGCGTACACCTGCCACGCGTATGTCTACGTATCAGTTACAGCCCTGCTGCTGGCGCATGTTTTATACTCCTCTTTCACGTGTTGAGGCTTCAAACTTCTCAAGTTTCCCGGTCATCACTATCCCCCATCGAATATATGGATCTGTGTCCTTTCCATGTTAAATTGTGCTGCTGGTTTACCTGTCATTATTCTCTAATCGGGTAGATCGGTCACTGTATTCATTCTTCTGGCAGTCGAACAGTGCTCAATATGACGCACTTAGGTCTTACTGGGAGGGACTTGCCAGGGTGAAATTCAAAGCCCACCTGGTAGCGTCATCTTTCCGAAGAAAAGGCCAGTGATCATGCCCGCATGACCCAGTTCAAGGATGCAAACTTACATGCCATCAAATTCGAAAAGCAGTGATTACATCTGAAACCTCTCAACCATACATTGAAAACCAGCGACAACTAGTGGCATACGAAACACCGCTGTGATGATAATTTGCCTTTCCCATAACTCGATATCTGGGAGATCTCAGATACGGCCACTGCCCCCTTCGTGACCGACGGCTTCGAATCTGATCATAAGAGTGAGTACAGCTGGGGAACTTATCTGTACCACAGTTTCACAGAGATACTGCGCCAAACATTGATATACTGGACTCGAATTCCTGCCACAACAATGGTCAATTCGTGGGTTCACACTACACAAATATGCATGCTTCTGAAGCACACCTTGTGTCTTTTGAAGACATCCTGGCACCCGTGTCTGGCCTACTGAATACACCGAAATATTTGGCCGGTATAAAGAAAGTTTTAGTAGTGAGAGATTTGAAGTCGCAAGTACAGGAAAATTTTCATATGACTGAAATATAGGCTCGGCAATATGTCGTACGCAGTCAGCTGTCGCATGGAAAATCCAGCTGCCTATGGAGCATAAAGGGGTGTTGTCGATGAGGATAATCGTTCAACTATTTTTACAAGTGTTTTGTCAACAAACATCTCGACAAAAACCGAAAAATTTGCACCTAGAGCTTCTCAAACGCCTCCAAGACCATCTGTTTTGCATCTCTTCCAGTAGTACCAGAGTAGAAATCTGGCTGGCGTGACAGAAATCCAAAGAAGCCCGTCTTCCGAATTGTGAGGTTTGTGGTGCTTCTAGAGTAATCCTTCTTCTGGTGTCCTACATAATCTTGAGTAGATTTGCAGATCATGATTTTTTATCAAAACAGTAACCGAATTTTTGGTGGGACAGTTCCCCGCCCTGTACCTGAACGAAACATACCCAAATGCGACCAGCTACGGTCAAATGTGATAGCAATTCGCAATTCTTATCTGTTGATAGAGTGTAGATGAATGTAGCGTTTGGTCCTATGCTTCCCACAGAGAACTCTCTTGGGCACGAACGTGAGGAAGCCAAGAAGGCATACTAGAATGCACATAAATTACACGGCCACGAACACATCCGGACTTTCCACATGGGACGGTGACCTATTTGCACGGTATGAGGATTGAAGTGGCACTGAGTAGTAACGGAGGATCGTAACTCCATTCCTTTGGTAAACGAATAATACACAAAAGGTCACGATCAGTTGCGAGACCACAAGCGTTAAAGATCTGTTCTGTCCGATTTTCAGTAAATTGCCGAATGACAACAACGCCAACCGCACTGCCCACTTTGTGAGCCCACTGTTTCTGTCAGGATGTTGGAATGTCAGATCGCCGCGTGCATAGATGCGGACGTATTTCCAGTCGAAATCATGTGGGGTAGAGAGTTAAGCTTGTGGATGCATCAAAAAACCCTAAGTACAGTGGACAGACTAAAGAGAGGAATCCTTCGTGGCTGGCGAAATCTGAAAGTATCATTGCTGTATAATTAATGGCGATCATGCATGAGAGCTAATTGTTGCCGATGCTTGGGGGAAGACGTTTTGTGTCGGTTAGACCTGGTTTCTAAAACCGGGATGTGATTAGAGTTTCGTTAGGAAAAAGAGCTGAAATTCACCTATCCTTCTCGGTTTGAACAAAAAGCAAATAGCCACACAGACTGAAATCTATTGAGGTAATATTGATTGTTCGTCTCAAGCGTGTACTCTGCTCTCAGAAGTCGCTGAATATTAGTCTGATGTTCTGTTCGTTTCCACGAAAGCATGCTTTAGACTTATACGTATTAGGTAACCTGCGTCCTTACTGACTTGCTCAAAGTGAATAGGGCAGCACGACGCTCCAAAAGCGGTGTTCAAACCTGCGAAACACACCTAAGTATTATCCCATTAGCAACGAATACATCCTCGAATGTTATTCACTTGAATATCTTGGTGCCACAATGGGTCCCAGACGAGACCTGACAAAATATGTAGATGTTCTCTCTAGTCTCTGAGAGAGAGACATCTCAGAACTTCTTCCCAGAATTCTACTGGCAAGCTCGTGTCCTTCCTTACTGGTTGTATTGCCTTCGTATCCGGCCTCCGGGATTGATAAGAACAGCGTTTTCTAGGCGTTAACTCGAAACTCGAGTGACTATAAGTTACCGCTAATTTTGTGAGCAGTTCTACCTACAAACAAGAGATAGTTTGCATACCAGCTTGACTGAATATAAATGCAACGTTTGCAACGCATTCTCGGTTGAAAAATAATCACAATCGGGTGATCGTTTCGAAGCTGGGATTTCTGCCTCGCTAGTACCCAGTGGTTGATGAGTCCGTGGTAGTCAGTAATGGTTTGATTTCCACACAGACGAATTACCGAAGTCAGGCCATTTTGGGTCTACGAAAGCCATAGGGGCGACCGAGTGGTTTAGAATACATTTCCTGCTTCTTCAAATACAGTGGCTCACATCCTTCCTCATAAACTAGATAATCACCAGACCATCCACGAAGTTCGGCAATACCTTAGTAGTAACACGTGGTTGCTCTCAAGTAGGCCAGGTCCAGAAAAATCTAGCGGATATGCTAATCCAAGAGAAAATCGTTTCTTACCGACCATGTAGGCGTGTGTAATGAGTGCGTAATGAGCGCCATCCGGGACGAAATTCACAGGAGAATACATTGGCCACCTAACCACATCATGCTACCAGTATGTGTACGTCACCACAAATGAAACCAACGAAGGCATGTAGCCATATAGTTACTTAAAGTAAAATTATATTTCTAGATTCACTCGAATATTCGTGTTTATACCGCT
>SJOL01007113.1:443108-453185 GCA_004794785.1 Opisthorchis felineus
TTTAGTACAGGCTTTGAACGCTGCGTGACGTATTACACGTGAAGCGAAGACAATGACAGACCGACCACCGTTCTCTCGAACTAATAACACGATCCGTTTATTCGCCAAATACTCTCATTTGCACAGAAAGTTGGCTTTAGCGAGTGATCCATCTGAATCCAGCAGAATCTCTCATTTATACTGATCTTCTTTAACTGAATGTGCTATGCCAGGCCGCCTCATGTTTCAGCTGATACGATTTATGATCCATCACAATATACTGTACAGACGTGAAACACTACTCATCAAGTTGGTGAAAACTCAACTCTCCGACTGTCATTCAACCACGCGTCCATTCACTTCCTTCCCAAATGATTGATAGATAGGGCTTCAGAAACAATAGCTTGTGCATACTGGTACATTATTTTGACTGTGAAGTTTTTATTACCATTCTTTTGATTTCTTTTGTTTGGTTTGCTATTTTTTAAGTTCAAAGCCAGTGGAAGACACATCAAAAAGGATCTTTCGCTCCGATATCTGTTATTGTTTGAAGGATGAGAGCACCTAACACGTTTGGTCGTCAGTTTTTCGCGTTACTGGGTGCTTGGAATGGTAATAGGGATTTTCTAGGTATCTAAAATAGTTTTCGTTAAGGTGAAGCGTTGCATGCGAATGTTATTGGATGCGATGTGTTCGCATCAGTAACCAGAAGGATCCGGAGTCAAATGGACTCTAGGAAGTTCAATGACCTATCGATTTACTGATGAATTGGCTGTGGGAGAATGAACCCATGAAAGTGAGAAATCCCTGCGTTACGTGCAGTTCTGATGACTGCCACCCACATCAAAATATCAAATGAATTATTTGTCAGCTACTTACGATATTTTAGTAGTTGAGCGAGCAGATAAATATGTTCATCGTTGAAGGTGATTTTGGTCTCTAGATTTTTCCGTTTTCGCATCAGAGTTTTGCAACGCAGCGTCATGGTTAGAAGTTAGCTGATTCTTACTGAAGCCTTGCAGATGGCACTGACCAAATATAACTCCCTCTTTCAACGTAGTTGAGCGACGAAAATCCGCCTTTATCCAACTTTGTACGCCTGTGTTCTTCGTCTCCTGGTCAGTTCGTCAAATACGTGAGACGCAAAAACTGTTTTTCTTTGATTCGTTTACAAAGAAACAGGGGTATGTGTAACTTTTCCTCACTTTCTGTGTTGTCGGTGTGATCTTGATGCATTACAGTGTCCTGGTATACTGTGACGGTGTCTACATTTACCGTGGCCTCACTTTACTGCCATCGATCCTTACATCACTCTGGGTGTACTGAACAGTAAACGCCCCATGGTCTCAAACAATCGCGCTCGTTCCTTGTTCTTGCTTGAGGTATTGTCCGCAAACTTTTCTAAGTGAACCGACTTCCTTCTTGATCTTCACACAGAAAAATCAGCGATGGCTGATTATTTCTTGTACTTGCAAGTTCATGTTCCGATAGAAAATCCATTTTAACTTTTCCCCACTAGTGCTTCTCGCGGTTGTTGCCTTCGGTTTTAGTTTATAACCTTAGCCTTCTTTATGGCCTACTTTTTTAGTTTTGGCCTTGAGACAGTTTCCCATGGGGTTTTTTTGTTGTTTGAGTGGTCATGTAGTTTTTTCACAAATATCCTTAAAGTACGGAAGAAGAATTATTAACTTCCCAAGATGATTGGACAAAGTAGTCGAGTTTTGCATCCTACGAGATCTTCAAATAAATTTCTCCGGTGGGCATACCTTTAAAAAAACTCGTCTCGTCGTTTTACCTTCTTGGATCTACACTATTATGGTGGGTTTTGATCCGCTTGAATGGTATCTCAGAGCAGCTATTTTTCTGACTGTTTCGGTGGTTCATCATTTGGCCCTTGTTTGTAGCCTTCCCGTAGACTTCCGTTTGCAGTTGCCCATCCAGCAATCCTATGACGGGAATATCAAGGAATGCCAATGCGTTTTACTTTTCCTCTTCCGTTGCGAACGGGATGCTGTTGGAGACATTGTTAAGCGATCGGCTGTTTCGGTGACGTTGACTGTTCTTAGATTTGTCGAAGTTAGGACCAACATTGTGCATCCATGTGGCTTTTAAATGTACTATACGTCCCAATTGCTACGTTATCCCTGCGATGAAGCCCGAAACTGTAGATTCCACTGGTGTCACTTTCATCTGTTGGAACTACTCTCTGTTGGACTCAAAGCGTTTTCTTAAACAGAGTTTACGCAGTTCGTAAATATCTGCTTTAGCAAGCGAGCGGTTCGGTATTTTACGGCTATCCAGTAGTTCAAAAATAGTTGTCTTGGTGGAATAAAGGCCAGCCGGTGCA
The DNA here is from genome assembly GCA_004794785.1 of Opisthorchis felineus. Lineage (NCBI taxonomy): Eukaryota > Metazoa > Platyhelminthes > Trematoda > Opisthorchiida > Opisthorchiidae > Opisthorchis > Opisthorchis felineus. The sequence continues at coordinate 445,435 of SJOL01007113.1, forward strand.
ACCAGCGAGCTCACTCGGATGACATCATAATTTCACCAACTTTACTCCATACACCTTATAATTCTTGAGCAGTTTTTGTTGAAACTTTGAGCGCACTGATGAGGTATTTCAGCTTTCTCCGTAGTTCTTTTGAGATGTTATAAGTTGCAGGCAGTGAAAGTGTGTAATCTTTGTGTACTTTCTGAAACCTGTAGACGCACTAAATATCTATATTATCGTATCCTCGTATCCTCTGATACTCCTCGCTGTTTTTTTGAGGCTTTCAACCCCCTTTAGACGCTTTCTAATTCACAAGTTTTGTCTTTTTATCGTTTTCTAGACGACGACATGTGACTCTGTTATCGAGTAGGGATTTGGCTTAGCTTATTCAACCCGGTTTTATCGCGATGAATGTCATCCGTCCTTCCCCGGCTGGAAGATGTTGCTACTCCCTTCTCTTGGCTGTGTTGCGTATGATAAGCGGCACCACTGACTGAAGCGTTTGAACTTGATTATTTTCACCGGTCTCTCCAGATCCGCCATCGGGATTCGTGGCGCTTTCGTAATGGAAGTTGGGTCCCCCAATAAGTAAGTTCTGCTCCGCCTCTGTGACGTGTCTACTGGAAAAGTTTCCGGTCCATGCAATACCACTGTTGTATTTGTCTACGATGTTTCTATTTAGCGCGGATGCTTTATTCTGAAGGCTCTGCGTTTCATTGCTCTACCGAGCTTTCTTAGAAGATACGGTTCAGTTGTTGAGAAACGTGCCTTTCTTTGCTGCATGACCATTCTGCTCTATTTCCTTACGCTGCAGTGATCATCTGCGGTCATCAATGGAACCATTGGTCTGCCGTTCCGTCTGGCAAGCGATCATGTCTAGGAATGATCTGAAGTTGGTCGAGTTACGCCACGTCGCGGGATATTACGTCATAGGCATTAGTGGAGGAAATGTAGCTGTTCCCTTGCAGAAGCTTATGCACAGGTGGAAGCCTCCCAGCAATGAGCTGTTTTAAACAAGGGATGCCTAAAATCCATTACCAGTGTTGTGGCACATTGAGATGTGTGATGTAAAATATGAGTATTTTAGTGGTTATGCAGTTGATGGCTAAGAAAATTGTCCGGACCTGGCGGTCTTTTAAAAGGAAATTCAAGCACGATATCGGTCCAAATAGACTTCTTCCTACATTGTGTAGCCTCGTGAATCAACCACGGTTCACAAACCATCCATACATAATTTCAGAAACAGACTACTGTCTACATACCATCTGTATTTCTCCTTCCAGACTGCAGTCCATGAATCGCTCTTACGGCGACAGCCTGTATACCAGCACCCTTTCTGTGTATTCATAATACTAAGGCGTCCATTGCTTAGAAGTGCAAAACTTGGTTTGGGTAGATGATATGGTGCACTGTGTGTTTGAAGACCATATCTGCAGAAATTCGAATGTACCACACGAAGACTGGATACTCGGATATGACACCCCTTGTGCGATTGCCGCAACCTTGACGTCTGTTACGGGGGCCTCTAGAAACCGAAATATGTCAGTGCAATGATGGCACGGCTCTGACGTACCCAGTCTGATGGCACTCCCGCAACTGTTTCCTTCCTACTCTCGACTGCCACCTCTCGCCCACTGGGGGGTAGTCGATTCATGCACAAGCCAAACTCAAGCAAATGATTGGCTGGACCAAGTCACGTGGCCCATACGATTGGTCCAACTAGGCTTAGCCACTTAACAGAGGTTTTTACCAAAGATACTCCGAGGCTCGATGGATGAGTGGGGTAAGCTGGCGAGTAGAGGCTAGCGAGTTCGCGGTTCGAATTCGGGGACCGTCATCCGACATGTCTTCGGCTTTCCCCGTTGGCGTGTTTCTTCACAGGACACTGCAACTTTTGCTGACAGTCATCCACAGCATAAAAATGTGATTAAACAAGATGAAAGCAAATTAAAGTTTTGAGTGCAAAAAGTCTTGGGTATGTAGTTAAGTTTGCTTCGAGATATCCGAAAACACAAATGTCAACTTCTATTGGTTGTTAATCAGGTGGTTGTTGATCTGTTCGCCGAGCTTCACAATTGGCTTGCAAATGTTTCGTCACCATACGAGGAGACATCATCAGTGCTCACCCACCCAACTGTGCACTGATGATGTCTCCTCGTATGGTGACGAAACGTTTGCAAGTCAATTGTCAAGCTCGGCGAACAGATCAACAGCCATCTGATCATCAACCACTAAACTCACCCGAGCTACCAATATTTCGACACATTACCAAATGTCCACTTCCTGCCAAACTTTTATTGAAAGAAGTGGTGTGGGTAGTCACAAGAAGGTTGTGTGAAGAACGAGAGGTCGCTGGAGGACAGGTTAATTTATGTGGATACGTTTTGTTATGTCAAGTTTACGTATTCACCTCATAAACGTCAAATGTACGTATCCCACGCGGAGTACGCAAAGATCTCCTGGTATAAATTCTCCAACTTGTTTTAGACTATTTTCTCGCTTGCTTTGACGATCCATCTTCCATTAATTTATGCGCTTTAAGCATTTAGCTCGCCCTTCACTTCACACTTAGCGTCTTGCGGTCTGGACCGGGCTACTGGTGTCTCAAGGCCCTATGTTAGTACGGTATATAAACCGGTGCGGAGCTACAAATGGTCATTCCTCGCTTGTTCCGCTTGCGGTCCGGGTGCCCACGACATGTCAAATGCGACCAGTACGGTATCAACGACGGTACGGCCGGTGACTATTACACCGAAGCCAAGTACCTCATCCAGTGGATTGGTGTCAAGTAAGATGTTTTTGTAGTATAATGTCTTGTAGGTTCACAGAACTTATCCTCGGATGAACGCAACGTAACTAGACAGATGTTGGAGTACTTTCCCGGTCCTGAGTGTGGTTCCTTCGCGGAATTCGAGTCCAAGCTACGAGAATTCCAACGGGAAACGGGTATGTGTTATGCCCGCCGACGCAGTTTGTCGACGGCAAAATATGAACAGAATGTGGGTGAAGTACTCCCACCATCAGTTTGTTATGCGTTCACGGTGTACAAATGCGTACATGCGCGTTCACACTGGAACGCTACTAAAAAGAGTCGTCGGTATGTTGATAATTGTATGCATGATCATTTGAACAACTTATATTCAGGTACGCTGATTTCGACTGCCGGGCGTTCATGCGTGTTGTTCACCGTGACGGTCGTCTTGTAATCGTCAGTTTCAACATGCAACATTCGCACGACCTGCGTACATCTGACTGGCAAGTGTACGCAGCAAACCGGCATTTGAATGCCCAGCAGGAATCTGTTGTGTTTGGTTTGTTGAGGTGTTTTAAGTCTTCCATGGAAATCCGTGACTTTGTCCGGAAAAACTATGGAATAGACTTAACAAGCGATGATGTGCGGGTCCTGCGCGATAAACTGCGCCGCTTGGATTATCCTGTTTGTGATCTGCAGGGTATCCGAGAGGCGTTGCGCCCATTTGGACCCTTGGCTGTGTCTGTTTGTGATGATGGCAGTTTGAATGTTCTGTCTTTCACTTCAGTTCGTCTGCGTGGTTTGTTTGCTAAGTACGGTGATGTTATTCAGGCAGATTCAACCTATCAGTGTAACAGAGGTGGTTACCATCTGTGGCATGTGGTAATCACCGATTGTAATGGTGTTGGTCGAAGTGTGTTTTACTCCTTTATCCGAAATGAGTCACAGAAATGTTATGATATTGCTGTTGAACATTTTGTGGGAATGATGTCCCCAGTGAATGTTGAGCGAACGATTGTGGTAGACAAGAATAAGACACAATCATGTAGCCTGAAGGCAGCGATGCCTAACACCGTTGTTATTTTTTGTTCTTTTCATGTCTTACAAAGCTTACAAGCTAGGATTAATAAGCTTAGGGAAGTGACTCAATCAGATAAAGAAGTTCTGTTTGCCTGGTCTAAGAGAATGGTGCATTGTAGGGAAGTGAGCGAGTTTGAGGTCTATGCCACCAGTATCAGAAGCAGGAACCAGGAGTACTCGTCCTACTTCAGCCAGCACTGGTTAACCGACCTGAGTACCTGGGCGAAGCATGCTCGGAAGCATGCTGTGACCCTTGGTAATGAAACAACTAACCGGGTCGAATCTGCCAACAGTGGAAGCCTACTGAACCTTCCTGGTTGCTCACCTGTATTCAGGCTATTATCAACAGGAATGAGCAATTAGAAGCCAAGTACCGAAGACTAGTAAGCGTCCCACTGGTGCGTGGCTGACCGGAAGGGCGAACGGAGCTCTCGTCATTTCCATTAGGTTGTCTTTTACTAATCCTTTTCCCATTTATGGTCCAGGTATTACTGCGGAACACATTTCTGATGATTCTGTAATTTGCTTGCAATCAGTCATTATAGAATTATGTTGCCTAAAAATGGCTTCATATTTCCTGACAACGCAAGCATCACGGCAACCAAGGCATCCAGGCCTTGCGTTGAAGACAAGCTTGCGTAGGTGAGAAAGGGGGCGTAATTTTCCTGTTTCATCTATACCTTCAGAGTGGTCCCGAAACATAGTGCTTCTAGGATAACATAGGAGCACATGTTTCGTAATGTATGCAGCAGCCCCGAAGCCTACATGTGACTGAGGCTTAACTTCAAACGTGTTACTCCTACAACGAGTAACACCGTTACACACTCTTCAAACAAAAATGTTATTCAACCCAATGATTTTAGGATTCAGGTGCACCTTAGGCTTGGGAGCTCGTCGGTTGTTACTTAGATGGCATGTAAAATCACCAATGCGTGCAAGCCATCCTCGTAAAACACGTAACAGGCACGCCTTGCAGGCAAGAGGGAGCGGTGATTCTCTGAAGGCAATTTGTGTGGACGACAACTGGAAAGAGTGCTTTCCAGCTAAAACTGAGTTACCAAGGTTCCAGACCAACAATCGTGACATAAGTAAACAGGCGTAGCAAGCAATGTTCACTAAATAACCCAACAATTGATCTCATTCTTCTGGGTTTCCCAATGATTGGTAAGCCTTTCTTTATGTCCACACAATACTTTGCCTTAAAGGGTGAGCTACCAGGAATAGAAAATCGATGACGAGCTCTGGTATAACCGCAGGCACTATCGTTGATCCGTTGGCTGCGAAGGATGCACCGATAGTTCCGTCATTATAAACCAGAGTTAGAGCAATCAATGAAAATACCGGTTCCTGCACCTACTGAACACAATTCGCATGATACATGGCCTTCGAGGTGTGCACTTAGGGAAACACATACAATTACAAGTATGCCAATCGTTTCTATCGAACGAGTAACTGTATCATAACAAATGATCGACGCTGAGTGAAAATGGTAAACACGCCAGCAATAACTGCTAAATGTGGGCTATTCTAATCACTAACTTTTCTGTTACGGACACTAAACAAAAATATCATCGGCGTTTTGGGATACCGGTTACATTTAGGGACAACAGGGACGATTACACTTGTTACAAGCAAGCTATGTTAAACTACTGGGAATTGCATATTATCTGCCTTCATTACATTTGGAAATCTGTTAACAATGTAAATTTTTATCAGATACAACCCCTTTATAATTATATGCTTCGTTCAAGAGGGTCAATCATAAACCTCAAATCAGCCCTGTTACCATTTTTGAATCTTCCCGCCATGTAGATTTCAGCCAACCAGAATGGGGATGACGCCGCAAGACGCGTGATCGTCCCTTCACTTGGCTTGTGCGCAAATGCAATTTGAATGCGCGCACTTACTGGCTTGTGCACAACTAAACAATCAGAATGCTGGCCTACGCATGAATCGCATGCCCACTCGGGCCTGTAATTGCAACTACGAACAACTTTTTGCCCAGCCCCAACAGCCTCTGGGAGGAGTTCGTTCTAACCTGCTGAGCCTTTAGTTTGGATTTAACCATCCCGGTGTTCTGCTGCAATTTCCTTCAGCAAGTTCAATGATTTTATTAACGGTGTTCGTTTGGCCCTGTGCATTAGCACTATTTCCCCATCGAAAATATTCTTTACGCCTGACTTCGTTGCAACAGCGACATCAGCGGGTCTACTTAGTCTCATTGTAAACCACATTTTTGAGATGAAAGTTGCCATTTGTCTCCACTTCGAATTTCCCCATATCTTCATCTCCATTTTTGCTTTTCGTAACCCTGGCCATTTACACAACCGTCCAAGGTCACTCAGGGCCAGCAACGGTTCTTCAGTTTTAGTTCAAGTCAACCGGCTTCATCAATGAACTAGTCGTACCTCATGCCCCATTATTCAAGTTTTTGGTTTCCACAACCATCATGACTTATCACGCGACAAACGTGTCACCTATGTCGTGCCTTCCTCCTCGTTGTGTTGGTGCTCGCCGCCTCCGTTTGTAAAGGCGCGCGGGACGTTTGAAACCGGTTTCGTTTTTCACTCGTGCGAATTTGTGAAAGAATTCTTTCACTGTTCAATCTACTTACAGAGTTCATGAGTATCATTTGTTGAATTTTTCCACTCTAACATAGTGTTTACGTGATACCCTCTGTTACTTCGCACTCAGTTCCTATTTTGTACCCATTCTCAATGAGGATGCAAATCAATACAAGCTGCACTCCACAGCCATCGTTGGACCGCAGCAGATGTGGACGAAATGGGTGTCCGTCGAATGTAAGACGTGGTATGCAACGTCACTCCTGCAAGGCTTGGTGGCACTTTAAATGCACGGCTTTACAGGACGACCAGCCACCTGGTCCTCCACCTGGCCGTGGACGACCTGGCCACGCCACCCGGCCAACTCTCCTGACCCGTTTGTCTGTGCCAGCTGCCTTTACATTAGGGGGTAACGCATTCCACAGCTGAGAAGGCGGCCACCAAAAACGGAACCAAATCTGCACCGCAAAATCGAATAGGCCAGTGTGACTGTTCCGCTTTAATCGGGACACACGAAGAAAACTGGAGCTTCTTTCCAAAGCTCTGGCGGATGCAAACGCAAAGAATACAGCGACATGGACGAAAGTTGATAAAGAACTTTCTTCGCTGAACGAGTACCTTGCGCTATCCATCCCGGGTCTGCTGGTTGCGAAGAAATTCGTCCAGCTCTCTGATGCGGCAATAAAGGCCGTCAGGGTGCCTCTAGTAGACAGACGGGTAAGGGAGAGAAGGCTGATCATCTGGGGTGCGTTCTCCATAAAAATCACGCCAATGGAGCAGACACAGTCGTTCCTTGGTAGTGTCATCACGAAGCCCGACCACGAACTTCTTCACGCAGATTGGCTACGTCAGAAGGGAAGCAAGCAAACACTTGGGCTTCTAGTCACCCTTTCCTCCCCATCTGCCGTAAAGAAAATCTTGGAGTGGGTTGTCAGCGTTCAAAAGACCTACCCAACGACCAGGCGTATATCAGAGGATCGCCCTCTGGAGGCTCGAAAGCTGGGCCACAGCAGTTCTAGAGGAGAAGTGCGAAAAAGTTTTCCGCTTGGCGCCAGTTCGGCCGACCCCAAACTAATGGCGGAACCGATTGTAGTCATAGCCCCTTGTGCTCCGGAAAGCACGCCGACACAGCCGGCCACGACTCCGGATTGCAGCCTCTACTCAACCACCGCAGACCCCTTGACTAGCCAAGGCAGCGATGCTCTGGAGGAGGCAGGCATCACGAGGACGCAGTACCCAAATTACGTAGAGCTATCAGCGCTTCTTTCCGTAACAGACAATAAAGGTTCAGCAGTGATCCCACACCCAAGTCACAACTTCTGGGGTGGACTGGGTCAGACGTGCGGAGACATGCGGCGGAGCCTACCGACAGATCA
>SJOL01007113.1:456080-479976 GCA_004794785.1 Opisthorchis felineus
AAGTGCGTCCATATGTCATTTGGAGGAGACTCAGCGAACGCCTATGTCGTGCATGGTGAGAATGGTCCAGAAGACATCACGAAGATAGATACCAAAAAGGATTTGGGTATCTGGCTCTCTTCAAACATGTCCTTCTCACTGCACCATGAGAAATCGGCCCAAAAGGCATTTGCCGTTCTACGGATGATTCGGCGCACCTTCCCCCGTATTACTAACATCGACTTCCAAATACTCTATGGGGCCTACGTCAGACCGCTTCTTGAATACGCCAACTAAGTTGTCTACTCAATGCGCACGAAGGACGTAACCCTCATTGAGCGTGTCCAGCGAGCTGCTACGAAAATGGTTGCCGGCCTCAAATCCGTGGACTACGAAATGCGTCTCGCGGCGCTTGACCTCTTTCTCCTCGAGTACCACCTCCTCCTCCGAGACCTAATTCTTACTTATGTCCTGTTTGAAGAAGTTTTGTCAACAGGTTTTTCACCGTTAAGCCAGCAAACACACGGCGGGGACATGGTAAGAAGATTTTCAATCTCAGAGCGAACAATTTCATTAGGTAAAATTTCGTCTCATTTCGTGCAGTAGCTGCGTGTAATGACCTTCCTCCGACGGTTGTCCACGCTCCTTCTAGAACCCAGTTTAAAGCACTATTAAACATTTTCCTATGCAAGTCCTCGTGCTGGCAAACATACTGCCCCATGCTGAGAACTTAAAGAGCAGTGCTACACCCTTTTTTCGCTTGTGCCCTTCGGGTGTACGACAACCGCTGAACGACAAAAACAAAACCGACCCAGGAAACTTGGGCAGAAGCCTCGATCCTGTGTATCAATCCGTGAATCCGTGAATCCGTGAAAGGCTCGACCATACCTCTTTCGGTATGTTCCCAACAGGTTCTGAAATTAACCTATTATTATTAGTCCCATTCTTAAGGCCCCCTGCACTTAAGAAGGCTATCTGCAACTGATAAATAACGAGCTAACAGTCCGTCCTGAAGCTTATGCTAGATACTTGGGTGAGACTTCACAGGTCTCTGAGATGTTGCGTTCTAATTACTGGATGGAGCTGTGTTGCACCGCTGATAGCAAGACAACTGAGGCTATTGCGCCAACCTCAGACACGCAGTTACCTCGCCTTGTAGTTTTCTTATCCCCACTACTCCCTAGGAATTATTCGAGCAAACTCGCCGAAGCACCCTGCAGAGGGGTAGTGAAGGGTGATTTTTCCGGTACCAGACTCAACTGCCAAGGCGTTTTAAGACCAAGGGTGCAAAATTAAAAAAACTACACATAGCTAGTAGTTTTTCAAAATAATCGGTGAAATTACTTTTACATCAATCCGGCCAACATATACCGCTTGGTTTGTGTTTTTTTCTTTCGCGCGACTCAATGCTCTTTCACTTACATTTTCAGGATGCGCCCGAACACGATGTTTGAAGGGCCAACCCTATTTTCAACAAAAAAGGTCAAATATATGCTACATTTCCAACCGATTAGCTGCTTCCCGTCAACTCTAATGGAAGAAGTGAAATGACAAACGACCGCCGCAACTTTTTTGCTGCAGTGGAGAAAGTGGGAGTTGAGTCACTTTCTCCAAGATACCGATAGTTGTGCACTGATTAGTTAGTTGTGTATATTAATAGGCTTTGAATGCGGAAAACGCACTGAAACTTTTATTCCATTCCTCCCGTAACCCATGGAGGTTCGACAATAGATCGAATTCACAGGATACGTTTGAATGGCAGAGCGCAACACTAAACTCTTAGATAATCTGTGCTAGCGATAGTGTGTGACGTGTTGCAAATGCATGGAATGTGAAGGTCAGCAGCATATGGTTGGCTGTTTTTATCCGTTGATACCGTGGGATTCCCCAGAATGACGAAACACATATGCGTAGCTTAAGTAGGGCACACTTTCCTCACGCACCGCGCACACACCGAACAGAAGAGATTAAGAGTTCGGTTGGACAACGCAACAACTCCTTCACACTTTGGCAACATTGGGTGTCTCAAAAGTTCAGCAATCAACATCATACCTAATTTTAGAAGCGGTCACATATGCCTACCCTCAGTGCGGCCCTGAACGTGGGTCCCTGTGTTTCTTAGTTTGGGAACACCCCCTACTTTCTCGCTCCACAAAGCGTTTTTCGCAACTGCAAACCCTCAATGCATACAAAGTGCGGAGATAGCAGCTTTGGTTCTGCATTCGATTCTGTCTCGAGTATCCTTCGCATGAACTTGACGTCACCCCTTTTTCCACTTTTGTTCACAGTTTAGCTACTCGTTTATTCTCTGCTATCGGTTCTCACTGGTTCCATAGCAGTAACTGTGCTAGCAGTCGTCACCCTTGCAAGCACTTATCCTTATCGTATAAACTGCCAGTTTACATCGTTAAACAGGTCATATGGTGAAGCTCCTGCATGTTTGAGGCATGATTCTTCTGATTTCCAATAAAGGGCTATGTACTGTCGCTGCTTTAACTCGACTCGAACCAACTGTATAAGCGTGACATGCAATCTGCCGGGTACCGGTAACGGGGATCATGTGAAAGGTATATAGTGTCGCCTTCTGAAGCTTCGGAAAATTGTCCTTAGGTGAACACAGTTTAGTGGAAATAAGAATTAGGCACAGTATCTGTGAACACATTTAAAACAGGTACTGTTGGTTTGACCCCCCTGTAGTTTATCATATTATCTACCCGCTAAAAATGTTAACATCACTGTACCTTTTGTTATTTTAGACTCTTCCGGTACTGGGCAGTATTCCCATTTTTGTCGTTACTGCTCGTAACCTGAACCGCCCCTGCGGCGTAAACCATTATTTTTCGGGACTAAAATTCGATGCTGTCACAGTGCTCCACTACAGACAGAGGCCACTCGGGCCTCGTTGGTGGGTTGTATTTCCTGGAATTTTTGCGAAGTATTTAGTCCAGTTATAGTTCACGTTCGCTATTTGACCGTGAATACCAGCCTTGATGATAATTCAACCAGGTCATAGTTATGCTGTAACTTGTTTGGTCATGTAAATAATTTTCCTTCAGTAACTTAAAGACCCCACCTCCTCATTCAGATTGCCTTACTGTTACTGAGGTCAAACTACAACCCTCAAGTCGTCATAAGATGGTACAAATACTGTCCCTGACATCAAGCTTGGAACTTGGCGGCAGACTGGTCAAGAGTTGGATCAATATTTTCAAACAATATTCAAATTCGGGTTAACCGAAGACTCGGAAATTCCAAAACGAAGGAGCACGCAGTTTTGGAGATGCCTTTGAAGACTACTGGGGCTGAAAATTAATGTGACTGTACGTTGGCCCCAACGAAGAATGCTGTTAAAATCATTAATGCAGAGGCCAAGGGAGTTAAACAAGTGAACCCATCAGAATAATCCGAAGCGAGGCATGTTCCCCCTCAAGTGCAGTAATAGTCTACTAAACCAAAGTCTTCGGCGCGTTTCCGCAAACATTTCCACTATCAGTCAGAGAGTTGGGCGATTTTTTCAAGCGCTAACTGAGAATTTTACTCCTATCCTCAAGCCGGGTGATTATAGACCTGTAAAGCTTAGGGGAGGAAATAGATTCGCGAATTTACAAAGGATTCAGAGATTCAAACTTTACTGTCTAAGGTTCTTTTATGGGGTTGGAAGCCGGCTAAACAGCAAGTGGTTGTTTGAACTGTTGCTTGGTTTTCAACCCAACTAGTTAGGTTGTTTCTCTCCTAGAAGCGAGCAGGCCATCTCCCCACTGATAGTCCCACTCATCAAAGCTCCTTTAGGTTTTTGTTGCATGGGCAACTGGAAACACTTTTGCGAACTCCCGGAGTTTTCGCCTCAGCGGTTTCTGCACCTCCATGGGCCAAGCATATTACTTGAATGACACAAATTCTATTCTCATCTGGAATCTGACAGGCTGCTGCATTGCATCGCGACCTTGAATATTGAATGTGCGTTTCAATGCCGACCAGATTCAGCCGCGCCAGGAATCTAGATCCGAGCCGTGCTAAAAATAACTGTGTTCAGGACCTTGCACGGTTCAGGAAAGTACTTTACAGCAAGCGTCAACACCAGACTTACGGACCAAAATGAACACCGATACGTGGTTTGCATGAGTTTGATAAATGCCCGGGTCCGAGCACTGCTTGATTGCAGAGGTAAACTTCTGCATTTCGTCTCATGCGAAAGCATAAAAGCAAGCAGCAAGCAGGTGCGTGAGCAGAGTGAATGATGTTCCTTATCATTAACAGCAGCACGATATAAGGAAACTTGTGTTTCATTTCAATTTTACTGAATAAATGTTTACAATGAAGAGAAAAAAGTGGAAAGGAGTAGAAATATGTGACTAGCCTACTGCAAAGGTCAGAGGTGGCTGCACCTCCGGCAGGCAGTCAGAAAAACCGGATAAACGAATAGCATAAAAGCCACTGAAATTGGTCAGCCCCCACATCGTTCAATGTCTCCAGGCAAGCACAGAGGGAGTTATTTGGACCCCATCCTGGAAGGCGAACAGCCGTGATGGTCGGCGTAAGACTGTCAGGGCAGTCTACAGCCACATATGCTCCAACCCCCAACCTGGAGGTCCAGGAAACTGTAACCTACCAACTGACCAACCTGGTATAAAAAGTTTGTGGGTGTCGCACGTAAACACCTCAGTATAGCGCAGTGTTACGAAGGTGAAAAAACCGTCACACTACGGTGTGCTGTATGTGCTGCAGAACAACCAGTGGTCTGTAACTAATGCACACCATTTACGGCTGATAGCAGTGTAGTTTGTGTAGGTTTCAGAAGAGTTTGTATGGTTAGGAGGCAGTGTATGGGTTCGCGACATAATCTCCATATACGTGATCCTAGATTGCAATATCACCGTAGCAGACGCTAACCGTCACAACTGCACATCCATTTTAGTATAATGCGACTAAACTCTTCTCGTAGAATTTGAAATAAAGCGTTTGAAACCTCATGAATGATAGTCTGTTGCAGCAACGATTGCCAGCTTATCTGTTTGCTTTCACCGGTGCAACCCAACAAAAAGGACCAACTGTGGGTCTTGGATCAAGAAGAGATCCCTACAGTATTTTTGTACAATTGTTAAAAGCATTATTAACACCAGAAGGCCTTGTTTTGGTGGCATGCCGATAATTATATACGGGCGACAAAAAGCGAGATACCGGCAGAAAGGTTGACTCAGCTTATCCAGATTATAGTTCAACACAGAGCAGGCATCAACAGAAAGCAAGTCCAGAAAGAGCGGCTCGCTGATAAGTCTACCAAGAGTGGGAACGGTGCTATGAACACTAAGCTTCTAGAATCGAAGAGTGCTTTCGAAGTGTTCGCCGCCACGGCTGATGGCCAGTGGAAGCGAGCTAGGATACTGACCTTTAAAAATCGGCCTGCTAGGAGGTCGGGAGCCAGAGAGAGACGGGTAAGTAAGTGACAAAAACAGATGACATTGAAAGTGGATTATTGTCACTGCTTAAGCACAAACTGCTTACACCCACGCAAAACGATTAAAATTTTCTCTGCGCGGTGAAACGATAATTTCATTACCCAGAATTACGGCAGCATAAAAAGGTCCATAATGGGTCTACATAAAGTGCAATCCGAAATTAGAGGGTGAAGCAGTGAACACATGTGACCTCCCTCGGCCACTCCTTCGTAATCTTTTGGGTGCCCAGGTTGATCCGGGTTACCCTTGGTGACCTTATCTTTGTCGATGATACGCTGTATCTTTGCTGGTCAACAGGCACATAATTTCAAGCAAGCTCCGCCTACACTATTACAAGACTGGAAATACTAAGATACATGATGCGTCCACCCCTGGTCTAATGCAACCACTGCTTTCATTGGCAGGGCTGCGGTTCCTGCTATCTTTCGGGTCCTCGATTTACGAAGTGTGATAACATCACCATTTATGCACCTTAATTCTGCTACGGTGAAACAGCCGCATTGGTCAGTCATAAATGGCTCTTCGCCAAGTTAATTGTGGCCAATGCAGGCTCATCTGTGGTAATACCACCAGCCACTTATCCAGCCGCTGCGGATGCACTGTCTGGATGTCTTCTTGCTCAAGCTAATGACATATCGGTTGTTATAAACAGTCTTATGGCATTGTACACTGACCTGAAAAGAAAAAGTGACGGAAGCCCCGAGTCATACTCATAGGCCTCCCGATACAAGGACCAACCAGCATAAGTCCAGCTCCAGAAAAATTCCAAAAATAGAGAAAAGACACCCCAAAAATGCTTCCACACGCAAGAGAGAGGAAACGGAAGTCGTTGGGGCAGCTTTCTACACACCAGAAGCCTTAGCAATCCGCGTCCCTGGCCACACAAAACTTAGCCGGGTATCCAACAACATCCGGAAATACATCGGTCTGTTGGGTAATGAAATAATCAGCAGTTGTTCCAAAGTACCAGGAGAGGGGAACTCAATTTTGTGAGCTCTTAATGAGGCCGGCACAGCCTCACACTCTCGGCTTCCTTTTTCCGAGTGAATTAAGATCACAGGGTCCCTAGGACCAGAACATTTTGGGGAGCCAGAGCCTCAGTCTCAACTACTCTCAGTCCAGAAACTTCCAAAACGGTCAGGTTCACTCAGTTAACCAACCTATACTTACTAAGTTACACATAAATAAATTTCCAGTTTGTCTGGAAGCGTCAGCGTATCCACTTCCGTCAAAGGGACAAAATCATATTTCTACTGGGGAGCTACAGGTCGATCGTCTTACTTCAACACGCCGAATCGATATTTGGCCGCAATTGCCGAGCAACCAGCTTTGCTCTTGGCCCCTAAAAAGCTGTCAACAAAAATTCAAAAACTGTCGTCCCCGTCCACAATAGAAGTCACACGTCTCTGATAATGGGGTGAATTTTGTAGTTCATCCTATCTCCATTTTTCTCATATGCCTCAATTTTATGAAAGTATGCGATAAAGAAGATAGAAAAAACAGAGAGCTCATGCTGCCCCGCCCGATGGTTCCATGATTATATCAGTGCAGACGGAACTATGTCGACCACGTTCAATACTTGATGGTGCCTCGCACAGGTCTGTGCCTGATCCTCAAATGCTTGACGTATAGAAGAAGTCCTAGCCCTAATACACTCACCTTCATCAGTTTGTGGCCGCGATATCAGAGCTTGTCGTCCGGTCATTTGCCATCATTATACCCTGACACTACAATTAGATCTGGTTGCGTTACGTTGATGGGTACCAATAATTAAACAAGGATTGAAAATTCGAGGGGGTTCAAAAATGACGCCGTTGGGTTTCGGTCCATCAGTATGTTTGAGCTGTGGGTGTGGCCTGAGGGAGTTTTCTTTCGGTGACGTAACACTCGCAAGCAACGTTGGGTTAGTGACCTTAGGAGCGTTTTTGTCACTTGGATTACTAGAGCGAAACTCAGATCACCTCCAGATAAGCGGTTTTCGACTGATTCCCTTCAGCGTTGTCAACTTTTCACTGGAAGACAACATTCAGGTAACCACTTGCCCCTCCAAAAGAGGATCTTGCCACCCGAGTCTGAGCCAAATGAGTCGCTAAAAATTAGTTTTAGCAAATGAAATTCAAGGACATAGGCCTTACAACCCTATTTTGTCTAGTCTTGTGCGCTACAGGCTTCGTAAAAATTTTATTTTCACGCACCAAATCAGCCAGCTCCCAATGGGAAATCTCTTCCTAGTTGGAGCGTAAGCTAAGTTAAAGGACCACCTCCCCACACCTAAAACCAACGCACCCGCCTATATTGCAGAAGACCGCTGCAGTACGAGTTATATTGGCAAGAAAAGATCTCTCCACTAAATTTTTGTTTGGCAAAGAATCCGCTGTTTTCAACTTTTGGTTGGGAAAATCTACTGTGAAATGTCCGGGCTCACCGAACAGCGTCAACTCCTGACCATATAACACCCGCCCTTTTTGTGGGACTAAGAACTCGGCTCATGTGCAGACGCTTGCGTCTGATCTATTATTTTTTGCTTAATCTGTTAACAAAAAAGAGAGGTTACACAAGTAATTCTCTCAAAGTCACGGCAAAAAATTCTTAAGACGACAAACTTTATCATTTCGGATGGTAACTGATAAGGCTAAATTTCCTTCCGCACTTGTCGTATCTGCACCCGGTATCCAATCTAACTAAGTTCCGGGTGCTTTTTATACGTAATTTTTTGGGATTACAAACTTGTCAGCCGCAGGCGGGACCTAATACAGGGGTTCTGAATCCTATTACACCCGCGGTTTTAGGTTCATTGAGGTCATTAAGGCATTAACTTTACCCAGTCGCTTGAGCTTTAGGCAAAAGCTTTAATTTTTGGGCAGGTCTGAAATTAGTTTTGTTTTTTGTTTGCGTCTTTGCCGGGAAATTTCTTCCACTTTTTACCCACCATAGTTGTTGCCTGTCATTTAGCTCACTTATCTCACACAAACTTCTAACCCGCTCATGATAAACCGCGTGGCTTTTCTGATAGTACGTTTACAAGTTTGTCCATATGGCGGGATTTCCTCTTATCTTTTGTCGGTTTCATGTGCATCCCTGCCCATGAAGCACGTTTTTGCATGCAAACGCGTTATAAGCCAATAAATGTGTCAATTCCCGTTCGAACGATCCTTACCTTTCACTCCTCCAACACATAAGCTCACTTCAATCCAACATCCCCGTCATTGCATGGTGTCCGTCACTGCTGTCCATCCTCATGTGCACTCACTCCGCTCCATAGATTCCTACCGTCAAAACCTGCTCCAGTTCAACAGTACCCAGCTGCCTAAAAGAATCTTAATGGCAGCTATAAAAGTATCACAGCTATGGACACGCAAAGATTCTCAGTGACCACTTCTCACGATCCTTGAGTTTGTACAAGAAAACAAAACACCTTTCCCCGACTTGCCCAACGGTAAGCTGCTACCTCCAAGGACGCCTGCACAGATTTTCCAGTCCCTCGGCTTACTCGAGGAGCAGGACAGCCGTTCTTTCATTTCAAAATGGTGGCGTCCTACACGCTGCTGCCGAAGTTTGGTCTAAAACATTGGCGTCTGAGGTTTCCTGGTTAGTTCAAAGGATCACACACGTTGCGACCAACTTGACTCCTTGAACACTTATTTGAAGCTACACACAGCAGCCTTATTTTTTGGGAAGGGCTGGCCGTCTTTCACTACCCATTGTGGGGAAATATTGTTCATACGCTCAAAGAAGCTTACAGCGAGGTCTCTGTGTCCACAAAAACCTTCAATACTCCAGGTGATTGGAACAACAGGCCGGACTACTAAAAGCCAAAGTATTCGCTTTGCTTCCTTCCAGCTTAAAATCTCGAAAGCTGACTCCAGCTTCTTTGCCTCCACCAAATCGCCCAATTGGGTATTTGCAGAAAGATCCCACGTTTCGGTCCAAAAGGAATCAGCGTCTGGCCGCTTTGAAATACAACGGGCCACCTCCGTTCCCCGTTTGGCACTCTGTCGGCCAAGTAGCTATTTCAACAAAACACACACTCATAACAAGAGGTGCCCGCTTAATTTATCAAACTTACACGTCAGACAGAACGGGCATAGTCCACAATTATTTGGTACAGAAAACAGATTAACTCTGATTGGAAGCATTGACCATCCATTGGTCCAGGAGGCCGTCAGCCGGTCCTAAAGTGATCCTCCACCTCCATCGATTGCAGCCCAGTCCACTACCCACCCGACAATCTGCCCCCATCTCCAAAACCCATCTATCTTAACTAGGGCATTTTCCTTCCTTATCAAATACATCTGCCTCAAAGTCTCTCAATGAAGGTGTTCCCCACTCTCGAACACATCACAGAAATTAACGTCATCCCACCACAAACACAACTTGTTTTCCTACCCAACAATGTCCGACCCGTCCTCCCAGACTGTAAAATCTACACTCTTCTGCTCCCTCACCATATACCACAGTACAACTTCCAGAGCAGAACACTGTCCTCCCAAATCCCAACTAATTTTAAATACCGCCCATCCAGCCGCTGGTAACCAGGTGCGACATCGTGGGATACACTTTCCTCGACGTCCCATTCTGTCGAGAGCTATTCGATTAAAAGGCGAAACAATGAAGCATCAAAATGGAGCGACCATCTTAAATAAAGAAGAATGCATTGACCAGTGGGATGAATACTTCGAACAATTATGCTGGCCACCAGCTGCCACTCATCTGGAGACTACAACTGACGCAAAACGCTGGACGGTGAACGCGGAATCCCCTCACATATGTTCCCTCAAACGCCACCGAGCTACTGGTACGAATGGCCTCCCACCCGCATTGCTGAAGTATGGGAGCGAAGTCCTCAGTTAGTGCTGGTATGATCTGTTTGCCCGCATTTAGGAAAAGGGGATTGTTCAAGATTACTAAGGGGAGTCGGTGATAGTGCCCACTTTCGAAAAAGGGTTCGTAGTGAGTGCGGTAACTACAGGGGGATCAACTTGACCTCGGTCGTAACGAGGCTGTTGGCGTCACGTGTGATTCGTCACTCTATAGTGCCTCATGAAACGCTGACCCGATAGCAGCAAGCAAAATTCCGGCCGGGGAGGGGTTGCGTTGACCAAATCTTCACACTCCGTCGGCTGCTAGAACGTCATACGTACAAACAATATTAGCAGTCCCCGATTTTTCAAAGCCCATTCGACTCGGTTGACAAGTCTGTTCTCCTTGACACGTCCGTCCATCAGGGAATGTCCCGGAATTTTGTGAACGTAATAAATTTTGCATTCTCAAGCTTTCGGACGTATGAGAGTATATGGAGGGTTCTCCACGAAACGGTGTCCGTCACGGGTGTCCACTCTCTCCATTCCTATTTAATTTCGTGATCGAGACAATGAGCCGAACGCTGGAAGGTCTTCAAAATCCCGGTCTTCAATCAGGTTCTGACGAAAATCTTGTCAATCTGGAATATGCGGACGATAGCGTTCTCGTCTTCGAGGAGGAGGAGAAGGCGCAAATGATTTTGGATGAACCGACCAAAGTCAGTTGGCAGGCCTTTTGCACCCACAAAGTCTAAGGCTATGCTCCTGGACATGCAGTTACTGAACATGCCACTTACAATCCAGGGAGAGACACTAGATGTTGTGAAGCGTTTTAAGAATCTTCGAAGTTATATTAGTTGTGATTGTAGTGTGACAGATGAGATCAATGCACGAATCTGGAAGGCTCGCGTTTGCTAATTTGAGACACCAATGGCAGCAAGGCGATATATCCCTGAATCTCAGGGGATAAGGCGATAGTACGGGCTGTTTTGTGAGGCCTGGCTTGTTTGAGCAGCCGAACTGAGACGTCTTCAGGACTTTGACCACAGTTGTCTCAGAACCATAGCTGATGTATGTTGGTGTCGGTGAGTCAGTAAAGAGGCAATTAGAAGGCGGGCGTTTGGTTGTACCACGGCGACTTCCATCGAAGAATGTGCCCGGCACCAGAAGCTGGGCTGGTTAGGCCGTATATTGCGCACGCCGAACCATTATTTTCCGAAGAGTGTGCTGTTTTCCGTGCCAAATTCCGAGTGGCGGAAGCAGAGATGGTCAAATTTCGACTTGATAGAGGGATATGAAGGAGATTACAAAAAGTAGACGTGCTGCCGTTGCAACTTGCCTTTGAGGATGAGGACCGTGTGACCCAACTGTGCCTGGTTGGAGATGCTGCAAGATATAATTGCTAATCGGTGTACATGGCGTTCTTGTTGTCATTTTCTATCCAGATTGCCTGAACGAGTGTATGGAGGTGTAGGCGACTCGGACTGATTGTGCTGGGTCAGCATTCGTTCCCTTCCCCGCCCATTTTTATCTTCTTCTTGGTGCATCTGAGGCTCAATTAGCTGGTCGACACGGGTTGGACTCGGAACCTAGGGACAATGTGTGCTAACCGCAGGCTTTTTTTATGCAGTACTAACGTCCGAAATATCCGACTGGGAAGTGGACATTTCATGATCTGCCAACGAAGTGCGGAAAATAATAATGATAATAATAATAATAACAATAATAATAACAGTAATAATAATAGTCGTTCAGCTGCAACACCCCTTCGTTGCCTAGCTGACATGCTACCCGAAGGAAGCACGAGGGCCGAGGGACTACCAGGTTACCCAAACCTAAACAGGGACAACCGAGATGCAGTGGTTGGGTTCGAAGCACGGACCTTCCGGTCATTAGATTCGCGCCTTAACCGCGGAGCCATCTAGAGTACGGAAACCATACTCAATAAACCCAGTGGGGTTACCAACAACCCCATCTGGAGAAAATCCCATGGCTTTGACTCATCACTGGCGGACATGGATTGGTCGCACGGCCAGTAGCGCTCCTGTATCAAGGCTATGGCCTTCAGTGATTGGTTGTCCAATTCCCCATTCATCAAGCGGCTAAAATTATTCGTCACCAGATAACTGATCGGCCCGTTGCCTCTAATGTCTGACAATGCTGTTCCCGGCTTCCCACTTTTTCAGTGACCGAAAGTGTGGACACCGGAACCTTTGGTAGGTTTCATAACCAACCTACTGAATTCAACTGAAACATTCACTCCTGGTCTCTGAAACAGCATAAATGAAGGTATCGTGCTTTACGCCTATAATATTTGCATCGTGGTCTCGTCAAGGATGTACCCGGGGACGAATGTCATGCCATGAACTTTGCCGCAATGCTCGAGCCACAAATTGCACCTGGATGTTACCCTCCTTTTTCGTACTGCCATGAACATTGACTGCACATGGAAACGAATCATGCGTCACCTTGCTCTCATCCAGACCGTATCTTCCCGTGTGGCTCGGATTCCCTGTTCGCGCACGCCGTGCTGCTCAACAGCACAAGCCATTGTCGCCGATGTTATAATGACCGCTGGTTTCATCCTACATATTTCAGGGTTCTGCCGACGCTCTTATCTCATTCTACTCAATGTCCATAAAAGACGAATCCGGTGCACACTAAGGTAGCTTGTATTTTCTTATCGGGCATTTGGCGGGCAAACTTTGGAGGCGTGCTTCAAATGGCTGAGTATACTCAGTATACTGGGTTCTCACCAAGGGTAACAACCCAGGTGAAGACTGAGTGATCATGGGTAAAACTCGATGCAGTTGTATTCAAGTGCAGATGAAAAGCACCTCTTCGTGCAATCCAATAAGCATAGACTGACGGACAACCCACAAGGGCAGTGCGTTATCAGTCTCTTCTGGACCAATTTTTGGCATTTACGATAATGTATTAGTGATAATTGAGGCTGTAAATCAAAAGTGGATCAGTACGAGGCTTCATTACCTCCGGCTGTCACCTCGACGCCAAACAGAATGCACGCCTACGTTAACTGAAGTTTCCCGACAGAAAGGCGGTTCTGATAATCATAACCAATGCAACAATATCCGGCAGCATAAATAACGACTCCCGAAAAGCTTGCATTCTCGGGTATAAACTCAAAAAGTCTTAAACTTTCCGAAAGCCACCAGCTCCATCGAACTAACTTCTGAGAGGCTTCTGGGTCTCGCCCAGGAAAACAAGCATCTCGTTGAGCGTTCAGGCAGCCAATCAGCAAACGCCGGTGACACTTGGGTGTTCAGGCAAGACCCAATCTGAGAACCTTGATCAAAGGTCAGGGATGCGTTTTAACTAACGCCGCGATCCGCGCGATTTTTCATCCGCTACTTCGAAGTAAACCTGTTTTGTTCTTGTTGAATAAGCCTTACCCTGTCACTAGTGTCTTGGCTCTGGGGGTCACAAGCAGTTACCCAGTTGGCACGCGTACGCGCTCGGGTGATGAGTCCGTGCAGAACGTTCTGCACCGAGAGCTTCTAAGCCGAGGGAGATAGACACATTTAGGAGGCATCAAAGCTTCTTTATTTGTCTCGTAGTATTGAGTAACCACAATGCCCCGCGTTTCTGGGTCTCTACGGAATGTAAACCACCGACCGACCGGCCTTAAAGCATCATTGCTAAGCACTGAAATCATGATACCAATGCGGATGATGATCCTTACTTTGTCTGGTTGGATAAACTGTAAGATGTGGCTGCTAACTGATGTCAGTGGCGTTCCTATTGTCATTTTCTATCGAGATTGCCTGAATGGGTTTTAGGAGTTATGGACACGCTGGAGCGAATTTTGCAGGCTACAACTACCTCTCTTCTTCGTCCGCCTTTGCTGGTTACTTCGCAGTAAAGTTTTCAAATAAGCCTTGGTCGTATGTCAGCGAAGAATACTTTGAACATTGATGTCATTCTGTCGATGACGAGGAGAAGGAGGATAATGTGCTCCGTATGCCGATTGATTTATCGTGCTACCTTTGCTGAGGAGGTTTTGACTAAGGGTATCACAGGGTTGACAACGTATGCCCCAAAAGCCGAACATGAAAAAAAAGGCAAATGTATTGGCTACACTCGTGAAAGTTGGAGTACAAGAGACGCACCAGACCGGTGGTTATAGTCGAACACAAACATGGCGATTTCATTCAACCAGTAGCGCTGTTGTACCCCCTCTCCTGTTGCTGATCATTAGCCCATCGTTTTCTTGTCTCTTTGTGTACCTTCTGTATTACATGGTCTGTCGAGACAACTCGAACCCCTGTATAAATATGCACGATTTTCAGTTGTTAAGAAGGAACTGGACTAAGGGTTACCCTATTAATGAGTTCGCCAGTGATGTTTTGAAAGCAAGCAATGCGTACGGTAACATAAGAGAGCAGGCCACGAAATTAGCACATATTACGATACACCTTAAAGGCCACATGGCCTTTTTGTTCTCTCAATGACAACTTGACGATAGATGCTTTTGATGTTTTTCGATCAGTGCGTTGCAACAGGTCTACCGAGGTGAGTAAAGCGACCCATTGCTAGGCTATGGTCTACCAACACTCACGGATGGTGGCTGACCATTCTGGGATTTTTGAATGATACGCTTCGATAAGAGTAACTTCATCCTTGTCTCGACAACCTTCCGGTCATGTAAGATCGGGTGTCAAGATTTAGTGGCGGTTAGCCTGCAAGTAGATGAAATGATTCCAAGCCAAGAACAAAAGGCTGCAAGACCACAAAGTGAGAAGGGTTTGAAGCCTCCAAAATGCTATGGATATCCTTGTGCTGTCACGAAAAACAATGCCTGAAAAGACATCTGATCACAATTTTGATGAATGACAACGATTCACCTAAGAATAGTGAGTGTCACAACAGTTCAATTGTCCAGTGATCTTGGCTAGCACTCGGGAGGTCACCGCAAACCAATAAAATTCCAGTATTATAAGGATGGATATGCCATTGGAATTTGCTAACAATAACAGTCTAAATATAACTGTCAGAACTTGCGGTACTCGCAAGTGTTGAGTCACGCTTTCTTGAACTACTTCCAAACTCTACTGCCGACAGCGGGGCGGCAACAGCGGTAAATGCACCTCACATGCATCTTCACTGTGGTTCTCACTAGCTCTAGTGGCCTCAAAGCCACACTCTTCGGCTAACGATTCAAGTTTACGGAAAAACTGAAATAAACAATATCCAGCTTATCGCTTGCTGCGTGTAGATCCTGTTGTTCGGCTCAATGTGAACAGATACAGGACGCGTGATGATGATGTGTCACGGCCAAAGATGTAGCCATAGATATCGGGAACAAAATAACTCGTCAAGAGCTAAACATTTTCTTCCCGTCAAGTGAAGTAAGATCACCATTGAATGGAATACTTTAATGGTACAACTTCTCTTAGTGGTAACTGGATTCGGATCATTGTTCACGGCACAGCACTGTACATCAGAAGATGGAATTTTATACGGGAGTATTAGCAGGGCCCGATATAGGAGTATCGAAGTATGACTGAGCAGTAAAGCAGTCAAAAACGCTGTCGCTTCACTGCCGTACAACCATTCCATTTATCCAGATTAACATAATGACTGTTGGCCGTCCGGCGATGTTCTACCTGTCAGAAGTTGAAGACATGGTCAAAGGAACCCCTGTTTGGCGTTCACGACTTTGCTGCTCTCGATTGTGGATACAACTCTGTGGAATGAAGCTTTTGGAAATCTTGAGGCAGCCGTGGTAACACTGATACCTTAGTGGTTTCGGCTTTCAAGTTCAGCAGCTGAAAGCTACCGTTCTTCTATGAATGGTAGCTCCCTCTCAATATTCAGTGCCTAGGACTTGTTTTGCGAGCACGGACATTACTTTACTATCTCGGAATCTAACCGGAGAAAAAAGACCTGAATCAGATGCCCTGTACTTTTTTAAAAATATTTTTAGATATAAATCTAAAGAACTCCAACATATGTTACAAGCTTCCCCTTTGGATGCAGCTGGACTACTAACCACCACCAAACGAGGACGGTTGGTTAATAGACAGTTATTTTACTTCTCTATAGCCAAAAAGCTGCACTTTCTGGACCGCGTGTGCTGCTAAGAGCTTTCCTAGATCATCACTTAGCTCACTTCTACCTAGGCAGCACTGTCGCAGAAAGTTCCGCACCCAGTCCGTGGATTTCTTTAACCGGGTGCAGACCTACTGCGGAAATGAAACAAGCTCCTGGCCTCGGTCCGCATGCGGGTGCGGGAGTAGTGCAGAGGTTTCTGCACCCGGGTGCGAGAATATAGCGGAAAAGTTCAAACTCTGTGCCTGAATTTCCGCACCCAACCCGCACTTAGCGAAAATCGTCGCGAATTTAGCCCAGTATAGACATCTATTCCTCCCCATAGTAGGCTTCGCAAACGCTATGCTCCTGTGCCATGACAACCAAACTACCCCACACCTTTCCTTAACATATTACCTGCCTGGATGGAAACAAGTGTTCTGAAGTACGAACATTTATCCAAAAGAGCATAAAAATGTTACAGAATGTCTTTTAGTCGGTCATTGCTGGTATCCCTCTGCAATCGCTTTCGAACCTTCTGTCTTTTGTTTTCCAGCCGTCGATGAACAATTCCCTTAATCGGTCGTACGTTTGTAACGGGAAACTTCTCCGCTGACGAGTCTGTGGTAAACCCAATTAGCCCTTTGAGTTTACCCAACCATTTTTTATCTACCTGAACGGGTACGATCGACGAATACACGTGGCTTGGGAACTCGCGCACAAATCCCCAGCTTTGACGCGAGCCCAACTAGCCCTAGCGCAGAGAAAAGAAAACAGACCTTCGGAGGGAAGCTTTTACTGCTTCAAACAAAAGCGAAGCACAACAAGGGCAGTAGCCAGTAGGAAAGAAGCGTGGTCTTTTCGGAAAAGGAGCGGAATCCAAAATTTCACTTTTCGTCGACGACTTGAAAAGTAAATGGTTTTTGAGGATTGCAATATCCCCAACACCTTCCCTTGAGGGAAAAAGACAATAAAGGCCTTTCTGGGTTCACTTGGGAAAGAAGCCGTTTGACGTTGGTCTGCCGATCTGTCCACCTTCTCAGGAGAAGAGTTGGTTCACCAGCTGACGCTTTCTGTGTCACCTCCGGCTGCATCGCATCAAGCGTGATCGCCTGTAGTTCAAACGTGTCAAGAATAATGCCGAGCGGTGGGTTATTGGTACATGTTGGCTGTTCCGAAGCACGACGTGGACGGAGTTGATTCTTGTGTCGCGTCTAGATATCTTGGCCAACAGAGACGTCACACATTACGCTACCGCGTTTTCGTAAGATGTGGTCCTGGATCCAGGGATCATGCCTTGGCCGATAGTCCCGCGTAAAAACACTTGCACACACGTCATATTTGGCCCTCTATGTGTTCACTGTGGGCCGCGAACGAGCATTCGGTGTCGGAGACATGGCCGACTTGATAGTCCACAACTTTCGGCCATGAGCGCTTCAGCAGGAGATTTCCGGTCTTTCAAAGATTCTTTTGACGTGGTCCGGCAGACCGGAAGAAATCTCTGAAGAGATTCGACGGATGTCTCCTCTC
Source organism: Opisthorchis felineus (assembly GCA_004794785.1). Lineage (NCBI taxonomy): Eukaryota > Metazoa > Platyhelminthes > Trematoda > Opisthorchiida > Opisthorchiidae > Opisthorchis > Opisthorchis felineus. The sequence goes on from SJOL01007113.1 coordinate 473,896, forward strand.
CTCAAGGTTTGAGTAGCCGCCGCTCAAACGTATCGACAAAACGTTCTGCCTGACCGTTTGACTTTAGGTGGTACGGTGGCGAACAGACGTGAGTGATGGCGTTTTTCCGGCAGAACTCTTGGAAGCAGCCGGAACTGAACTGCAATCCATTATCCGACACTAAAGTCTCCGGAAGACCATGCTGGCTAGAGATCTGAGACATGACTCGCAGGGTGATGGTTGTCGTTGGCGGGACAACAAGCACACTTCTGGCCACTTGGAGAAAGCGTCGACCAAGGTGAGATATGTCACACCACCAATAGGGCCAGCGTAGTCGATTTGCGACCGGGACCAGGGTTAGTAGGGACAAGGTCAGGCAGCAAGCAACAGGCGTGGAGGGTTTCTTGCGCCCTGTTGACATAGTCTATCGTAGTCTGAGATGTCGCGATCCATTTGTGGCCAGTAAGCTTAACTAAAGGCAACTGCTTCCATCTGGTTTATCCCAGGATGCCCCAAATGAAACTGCTCCAGGACCTGAAAGCGTGAGGGGCGCGGCACCACAACACGTTCTGCAAACATGACGCACTCGTCAACAGTAGTCGGAATCCCGACGATTGAACAGAGATTGAAGATCATCGTCCAGGGACTTTGTTGGCCAACGTGTCCTGAGGAAATAGATCACCTGTTTCAGAGTCGAATCAGCCGAAGTCTCACGCTGGATATCCGGTACAATCACGGGCAAGGCACGAACTGTTTGAAACAGCTGCTGGCTGGCGTGGTCACCGATGGAGAGGGCGGTAATGATGAAGTCTTCTTCTGGGGCAGTATAATTGCCAATCAGTCGTGAAAGTGCATCCGCTTGGCCAAAATTTTCTGTGCGGCGATACTGAATGTCGAAGTCGTAGCCAAGCAGGGTGGAAGTCCAACGTTGCAGACTTTGAGCCAAAAATGGAGAGCAGAGGCCTGTGATCGGTTAGAAGCATGAGTCGGCTTCCGCATATCGTCTTGTGGCATCGGCGGATGGCAGAAACTAGCTCCAACGCCTCTTTCTCAGTTTGGGCATGGTGTTTTTCCGCAGTTGTTCCGGGCTAGTGACCTGAGCGCATGCATGATCGCCTTCTCATTTCTCTCCGGGACGTCATGAGGAATGATAGCACTGACAACATGAGCGGAGGCATTAGCTGCCACAACAATCGGCAGCTTGGGATCGCAGTGCGATAGTAGCAGTTCAAAGCTGAGCATGGACTTGAGCTGGCAGGAAGCAGCTTCACGTTCTTCTGACCAAACCCAGGGTAGAAGGCAATTGAGTGGTGGCAGGACACTGCGCAATGCCGGCATAAGTGCCGAATAGTAGCTGGTGAGACCCAACGAGCGAAGCTTAGTAACATCCTTGGAAGCCGGCATCCATTGAATTGCTCCTATATTCTCGGGATCAGTGTATCAAACGGATGCATCAAAGATGAACCCAATATACTTAACGGCTGTCATGAACAACAGACACTTTTCAGGACGGAGGCGAAAGCCGTTGCCCTCGATGCGTTGAAGCACCGTATCGATTCGCGTGCGCAGTTCATCGGGAGAGCCGGCGACAATCAGCAAACGTTCAGGTATGCGGCCACGCCTGGAATGCCAGGGAGGATAGTGTCCGCCAACTGCTGGAAGATCGCAGGGGCCGTCTTAAACCAAAATGGTAGGCAGTTGTATACTACAGGTTCTTGTATGTTTTGATGGTCAGCAGGGATCGGCAGTCCGGTGCCACTTCGATCTGCAAGTATGCGTCAGCCGGGTCAAGTTTGGCGAAACAGCTGCCGCCCTTCATAATGGTGGATAAATTATCGGGCACTGGTAGTGGGTAGTGGTGCTGTTCAAGAGCCGCGTTGGGGCCTGTTGAAAGTCACCACAATTTCGGACTGACCTATCTGGCCCATTCGGAGTGCAATACTGGAGAGAGGACGTCTTGCTCAAGGCGCCGAAATTGTGCGGCAGCCTGTGGCAAGGAGGCGAACGGCACTGGTCTCTTGGGGCGGAAACTCGGGGTAGCTTCTGGTCGAAGCCGAAGGGTTGCTTGCGTGGTGGAACAGTAACCGAGGCCAGGCTCGAAAGCCTTAGCGAAGCGCCGAATGATATCGCCGGACTGGTCTAAAGCGGCAACCAGAAATGACCTCATTGCGGACGGAACTGATTAAGATATCTGCCAAACCAAGATGGTTGAACTAGTCAAGACCAAGGAGATTCAATCCGACAGCGATTACGTGACACGACCCAGTGGATGTCCTTCCCTTGAATGAGATGCCGCATTGCAATTCCTCGGAAGGCTGCAACTCACCACCACAGGCACTGGTGGCAGTCCTTGAGGTCACCCGAGCATATGCCAAAGCTCCTTCGATGTAATAGTGATGCCCGAAGCAGTGTACAACTGCTGTCGGACCGGACGGCCGTCAACCAGGACGGTGGGGAATTTTCGGTGAGATGGCGCACCGACTTGAAACGTTACCAGCACACTCAAGGCGGAGCCCACCGGTATGGAATTTGGGAGGCGTGATTTCTGCTTGAAGGCACCGTGGGAAGTGCAGGGTGAGCGTGCTCGACAGCATCCGTCTTTGTGATTCATGGTCTTGGTTTGTCGGCACCGGTGCTATTTGTAGAGGCACAGTCTGACGAAGTCCAAGCCCCGCAGTGCCAGCACGTAGATGAGGGCTCTTCTTTTGGACATGCTGCTGACTGGATTGGGTGGTGCTAGAACGCGACGGACCAGAGGACGGCGTTCCAGAGATGGGTGAACCTGAGGATTTGGGAGCCTGGCGAACCACATGATTTTCGAGACCACCTTGACTCCTAGATTGGACCAAAGTGGTGTCATGCTGTAGACTGGTCAACCGTTGGTACTGGTCAGCAACTGTGTTCAGTTCCGGCAAGGGATCTTGCTCATGACGGTTGAGCAGACGCGTTCCTGTGTCTGCGAATTTGGGGGACTGGAAGCTGCAAATGAAAATGAGGGAGTTGAATTGGTCAGTTGTGAGCAACTTCAATTGAAAACGTTCGCATTCACGATTATCAATGTCAACGCGTCCCAAGGAGCCGTCCGACCAGCTTTAAACAGCGGTACCGCATGTTGAACAGCGATCTTTCCCAAAAAGTCTGCATCATAGCGTGCACTTACCGTCGAAGGACCTATCGCGTAGATTTTGCGGTAGAATTAAATCGTCCAGCTCTGCGCGACCAAGTTCACGCAGCACAAGCCGGACTTTCCATGCGTTGTCCTGCACAGCGAGATCATCTCGGAATAGCGTCTGGGTCATAGTTAAACTCCGCCATGCCATTCGCCATTCTGCCAACCTGCTGGTCAGTTACCGGACTGGACGTAGCACTAGTAGCGGTAATCCTCAACTTCGTAAGCATTTCGATGAGCTTAAGCCCTTACTTGAGCAGTGCCTCTACTTTTGCGGGATTTATCGCGAGTAGACCGAAACACCTCGTTGTCAAGTGTTATGTATCTGGACAGGCACGATCAACGACTATACGCGACTTGAGGACGAGCGCACAAATCCCCAGCTTTGACGCAAGCCCCACCATACCTGGCGCAGAGAAAAGAAAACAGACCTTCGGAGGAGAGCTTTTACTGCCTAAACCAAAAGCAAAGCCAACAGGAAAGGAGCGTGGTCCCTTTGGAAAGCGCGGGGAATCTGAAAATTCATTTTTCATGAGCAACTCGAAAAGTAAATGGGATCTGGGGGATACTGACATCCCAACAAATTTGACCAAATTAATCGAGTATAAAACGACAAAATACTTGCACACAAGACCTCCAGTCAGTCTGGTTAAACCGAGGGATCTTTTCCATTTATTTCTCGCCAGCTCGGAATTAGAGCGAATCTCGGAGCCAACGTAAGCGTGGGTGTTTGTTATATACTCTTCGACATCGCTGGCATCCTGCACCAGCCACATGTCCACATTTGCTGAATCAGTTATCGTGACACAGACATACCAACGCAGTTAGCACGTGTACGCGCTCGAGTGAGGTGTCCGTGCAGAACGTTCTGCACCAACAAAGGGCTTCTAAGCCTAGGGATGCGTTTTAACTAACGCCGCAATCCACGCGATTTTTCATCCACTACTTCGAAGTGAACCTGTTTTGTTATTATTGAATAAGCCTTACCCTGTCACTAGTGTCTTGGCTCTGGGGGTCACAAGCAGTTACCCAGTTGGCGCGCGTACGCGCTCGGGTGATGAGTCCGTGCAGAACGTTCTGCACCGAGAGCTTCTAAGCCGAGGGAGATAGACACATTTAGGAGGCATCAAAGCTTCTTTATTTGTCTCGTGGTATTGAATAACCACAATGCCCCGCGTTTCTGGGTCTCTACGGAATGTAAACCGTCAACCGTTTCGTTTTCGTATGCCATGTCATTAGTGGCGGGAAGCTCTGCATTCGGATTGTCTCCCGTGTACCTGAGAGTGAGTTTTTTCGTACTTCAATGTGCTTTTCTTGTGCTATGTTTACGTGCACAAAAATTGTCAACGAGATTTTTTCTTTTCAAGTAATCTTCAACGCCCCAAAATTCGTTCGTATCGCGCATAGAGGCTCGTTGAGAACAACAGTAGCAATAATAATGTTTGTTTCCAACTGGTGGGTGGCATACGTCAGACATTATTATCATTATGTCACAGTCAGAATTAAGCATGACTGTTGGAATTTGTGGGTACCGTGGATTGCGTGTAGAAGGGACGGTGTCACAAACAGTGGGTATTATCCGATGTAGATGCGATCACTCCTAAACCGGTACGAGCAGGGAAGCACATTCACTACTGCTTTTTTGGCGAGGGAATATCCAGCTGAAGCAAGATTGGATCGTTAGCATTTGCAGGTGACGAGCAAGAACAAAACAAGGGAGGGGAAAACAAGAAGCGTCGTGCCTGCCACATGAGAAAAAAGTGCAAATTGCGGAAAATTAGGATACAAAACGACGGATCTGGAGAAGCAGCAGAATTGGTGTAATCCAGCCGGTATTGACCTAGAATCTTAAACCACCGCTGAGGCTTCGTGGCCTTGAACTGTTGGGCTTATGGCCAGGGTCACGAAAAGCGTAAGTGGGGATGATGAAGTAGAGAGATTAATAATGCGGACAAATGGTAGCAGGAATCTCAGAATGATGGTGTACAGTGAAACTGTGGAGACTCGCTGGTGTCGCTGTTGTAGTGGAGTCGGGTGTAAAAGTTCCTTGGAAGGGTGTGTTGGTGACAACACACAAGCCGAAACGCGAACTGTACAGAAGATTATTGACTTTTTGGGGAGCACAGACCGAAATGGTTAAATTCGAAAGAAAGGTTCAGCAGATTGGAATGAACGCGTCCTGGAGGCGGCTGGGGCCAGGTGAAGAGTTCGTTCGCATTTGCAGCTAAGGTAACGAGTGGGCGAGAGGTTACGGTCAATAGTAGGAAGGGAATAGTTACGGGTGTGCTATCAAACTTGGTATGGCAGTGCCGTGCCGTCATTGGCCTGGAATACTTCGGTTTTTGGACAGCCCCGTAACGGACGTCATATTTGAGGTGATTGGGCTGGGATGTGCAATTCTGTGATCAACGGGAGTTTTGGGTTGGCAAAGGGAATCCGCAGAGGTGGAACGGTGCCGGTGTAAGATCGGAGGTTTTTGGTCCGGTTGGGGATCCCTGGGGATGTAAATCACAGGCCGGGTGGAGCCAAACAGCCAAACGGCGTCCAAACCAGGTATCGTTGAAGGTTGTGGCTTGGGAATACGAGTGAATGGAATGAGATCAGTAAGGCCTGGTGAGTTTGAGGAGGCATTAGAGAGGATAATATGCATTAACACAGAGAATAACTTAACGTTTACCACAATTAGGGTTTTGACAACAAGTGATTAAGTGAGGCAGGATGAGGGTGGGTTTGTACTTAGTAGACTAGCGATCAAGCACGGGTTGAGTTTGCTAATATATGATATTATGGTACAAGAGATCTAAAGCAAACCGTTATAAGCACGTAGCTAGGCGTTGTGGTTAGGGAACTCAAACGTATAAGGACTGACGGGGGTGGACTTCCGAGATGATGAACTAGTTTATCTGGAATTTGTTACCTGAGTTGGACAGTAC
>SJOL01007113.1:493614-548190 GCA_004794785.1 Opisthorchis felineus
TGCTGTAGCAGTTTTCCCCAATTCCGAGGTCCACTGCCACAGAGGTGTGAGGCAAGGAGATCCACTCTCCCCATTATTGTTCCTCATGGCAATGGATGAGGTTCATGGATTGTCGATGCCGCAACTGGGATATCGGTTCCATGATACCCTAGTAGATGGTTTTGCCTTCGCTGACGACTGGATCGTGTGTGCAGAAGGTCAGACTCGCTTTAAAGGGAAGCTTGAAGCTGCTGCGGTCGAGTTGGGAAGAGCTGGTATGAAGATAAACGCCCGAAAGATGAAAGCGATGGTGATCTGTAGGGACAAGAAACATCGGGAGACAGCAGTCTCAGTCAAACCATTTTGCTCCGCCGAGGAACTCATCACTCCTCTGGGTCCGACAGACACCGTATCACATTTGAGCATCCCCTTTACTTTCCAGAGGAAAGGGGTCTTCAACCACCGACAGCGTCTGCTCGAACTGCTCGATGAGGTGACGCGTGCCCCGTTGAAGCCGCATCAAAGAATGGAGAACACGAGGAACTACCTGATACCGAGGCTGACATATTCGCTCATGCTCGTCCAAGTCCACCGAAACACGCTCAAATGTTGAACAACTACATCAGGCAATCTATTCGTGGCTGGCTACGCCTACCGAAGGACACCCCGATCAGCTACAGTCACGCCGGTATCCCAAGTCTGAGTGCAGCAATCCCGATGCAGCGGAGAGCGCGTATAGAAAAGCTCCTTTCCACACAGTGTCGAGTACTACGCAATGTGGTCAACGGTTTCGCACTTGGCAAGATCGTTCGGGATCTCAGCCTTCCGATCCGAGTCCATGGTGCATGCGTAAATACCAAGGAAGAGCTGGTGACTGCTTGGGGCGATAGTCTGCACAACAGCGTTGACGGTCGCGGTTTACGAGAGTTGGTCGCTTCGCCTCTTTCGAATCGATGGCTTGTATTTCCAGAACGAGTGTTTCCTTTGATATTTATCCGCGGTATCCAGCTCCGATGCAACCTGCTCAGGACAAGAGTTAGAAGCGCTCGGCATGGTCATGGTGGCTAGACGATCTTATGTCGTGGAAACTGTGGCCAACCGGAGAGTTTGGTGCATATTTTGCAGTCCTGCTGGATCACGCATGGTGCCAGATGTGCTCGTCATAATCGGGTTGCAAGGGAACTCGCGAAGCGTCTACGTCGCTTGGGGTGCACCGTCTTCGAGGAGTTGAGAGCACCTACTTCGACGTCCTTCATCAAGCCTGACCTAATCACTGTTCTGGAGCGCCGAGCAACTGTGATATACGTTAGCATAGTCTCGGATGGGCGCGGCGTGACTGTGTGGAATGAGAAGAAGCAGAAGTATGGTGCTGATGAATATTCCCTCTCCATAATTTCAGCCCTACGTGCAATTTGTTGTGATGTCGAATTTTGGTCCACCAACTGATGATCATCTCTTATCGAGGGATCTGCTTTCCTCAATCTGCCAAGGCTGTTATTGGACTGGGACTTCCTAAGGTCACAGTCAGTGACTTGTGTTTGCTTGCCTTTGCGGGTTCCCTGTGTACCTACGACACTTTTATGCGTGGCACATGGCGTTGAGTGCACATCCCTGCCGTTGAATCTCACAACAGACCCAGTATGACGGACACTTTGTGCCTGATGTGCGAGTCTTGACTGTGCTAGCGCTTACCGCGCCTTGAAGAGCATTCAGCATTGTTTGTCCTTTCTTCGGTTGTTGATTTTTACACGCGTGTTTCCATACCAAAACACTTACATACGTTGGGATTCATCTTATTTGACCGGAACTGTTTGTGGCATGACTCCGAAAGAGACGTTTTCCCTTTTCTCCCATATTCTCCTGTAACCCCTTCACATTCATCGCTGGCATTTACTTTTTGTCTGTGAACATGCTCTTCACAAATAAACGATGATGTGTGAACGCATCAGCTGGGACGGAGCAGCGGCAGGAAGATAGATGGGACTTGGAAGAAGAGAGGCGAGTCGGAGAGTCTAAGTCTTGTTGGATCTGGCGAAAGGCAAAAGTTTTAGCAGAGGGAGGAAATGAGCAAGCGATTTTTTATCGTCCTCAAAAAGGAAGGGTTTACCGTGGGACACGGCGCCGATGACGTCGTTGGTGTACAGTAGGATGAGGATGGGGCATAGCACGCTTTGTTGAACGACTCCACTGGTGATTGACAGTGGGATGATTGTTTGTCACCATTTTGTGCTATCTATGCCATATCAGACAGGTGGGAGGTGGACCACTAAAATAAGGATCCAGTGATGTCAACAGAACTACGTCTCTTCAGCAGGGATGCATGAGGATCCTGGTCAAAAGCTTCTCGGATATCCAAATAGACTGTTACAATGGAGCGCCCGGCGTCGTAGGCTGCTGTAAAGGTCTCAAAAATTGAATCTGAAAGACATTAACGGATCTCTGAGACAGGAATCCGTACTGTCGGTCATCCATGGCATTTGTAGATAGGAGGAACCTGGTTAACGGGCCTTCGATCAGACGTTAAGGGGTTCGCATCGAAGGAGGAAGTAATTTACCTAGATCCGGATTTGAAATGAGGGTGGACAACAGATTGTTTCCATTAGTAGGAGACGATTCCAGAGTATATTAAGTGATTAAAAAGATGTAAGGCAAGGATTTTGACATCCTGACCGCCATGTCTCAGAACACGAGGTGGTATGCCGTCGCTCTCCGGCGCGATGGAATCCTTGAGGGCTTGAAGAAGGGCTGATACATCAGCTAGAGAGTTCGTTACGTTGCTAAGAGACGCGCGGTTACCCTGTTCTAGAGATGCAAAATGTGCGGCATTGATTGTGGGTTCGAATTTGGGAGAAAGGGGCAAGTAGCAGCTGGCAAAGTAAGCGTTCATATGGCCGGTTATATTGACAGGATAGGTGACTGTCCAGGGGATATACTGTGCTGCGCGTTGCGATGCCGTTCACCGCCGGCGGTTTCACCAACCTCTGTCATTAGTACTTTTGGACCAGAAGGCCAATCGCCACTGCAGTCCCTGAAAAACACTTCCGTTACTCCAGATAACACAGCTATTCGCCTCAAGAGAAAAGCCCACTCCATGTCACTTGAGGGATCAATCCGCATGTTCTGCCTACACGTATATTGCCTGTCAACAGTATCCATTTGTGACCATCCACAGTTGCGTAGGAATATCTCAACAGCTGTCCGTCAGATGGCGCAAAGACCGAACCTACCTTTATCCGTTTTAGCCGTTGTGTTGGACTGACTAAGACATTTATTCCATTCTTTTCGAAGGATCGACGGAATGTTATGAAGATTCCTCGCCAATGTATGAATGTTGATGGAATTGGAGCCTACAACAACTCGCGTACCCTGCTGTCGCCCATACTATGCCGCATTATCTCCCGTTTGATCGGTATTCCTTTCATTATTGGCATATATGGTGGCACCAGCAAGCCAAGTGGTGCTCAACAGTTTATGTCCGACACAGTCACCGAGTCACAAACATGTGCACATACGAGGTACACCGGCGTTGCAGTAAGCCCTTCTTCATTTCCATAACCGAATACTTGAAATGAAAAAATCTCGATGACAGTTTTTGTGCACGTAAACATAGCAGAAATAAAGCACATCAAAATACGAAAAAACACTCTCAGGTGCACGGGAGGCAATCCGAATGCGGAGCTTCCCGCCACTAATGACATGGCATACGAAAACGAAACGGTTGACGGTTTACATTCCGTAGAGACCCAGAAACGCGGGGCATTGTGGTTATTCAATACTACGAGACAAATAAAGAAGCTTTGATGCCTCCTAAATGTGTCTATCTCCCTCGGCTTAGAAGCTCTCGGTGCAGAACGTTCTGCACGGACTCATCACCCGAGCGCGTACGCGTGCCAACTGGGTAACTGCTTGTGACCCCCAGAGCCAAGACACTAGTGACAGGGTAAGGCTTATTCAACAAGAACAAAACAGGTTCACTTCGAAGTAGCGGATGAAAAATCGCGCGGATCGCGGCGTTAGTTAAAACGCATCCCTGACCTTTGATCAAGGTTCTCAGATTGGGTCTTGCCTGAACACCCAAGTGTCACCGGCGTTTGCTGATTGGCTGCCTGAACGCTCAACGAGATGCTTGTTTTCCTGGGCGAGACCCAGAAGCCTCTCAGAAGTTAGTTCGATGGAGCTGGTGGCTTTCGGAAAGTTTAAGACTTTTTGAGTTTATACCCGAGCATGCAAGCTTTTCGGGAGTCGTTATTTATGCTGCCGGATATTGTTGCATTGGTTATGATTATCAGAACCGCCTTTCTGTCGGGAGCCTTCAATTAACGTAGGTGTGCATTCTGTTTGGCGTCGAGGTGACAGCCGGAGGTAATGAAGCCTCGTACTGATCCACTTTTGATTTACAGCCTCAATTATCACTAATACATTATCGTAAATGCCAGAAATTGGTCCAGAAGAGACTGATAACGCACTACCCTTGTGGTTTGTCCGTCAGTCTATGCTTATTGGATTGCACGAAGAGGTACTTTTTATCTGCACTTGAATACAACTGCATCGAGTTTTACCCATGATCACTCAGTCTTCACCTGGGTTGTTACCCTTGGTGAGAACCCAGTATAGTGAGTATACTCAGCCATTTGAAGCACGCCTCCAAAGTTTGCCCGCCAAATGCCCGATAAGAAAATACAAGCTACCTTAGTGTGCACCGGATTCGTCTTTTATGGACATTGAGTAGAATGAGATAAGAGCGTCGGCAGAACCCTGAAATAGGTAGGATGAAACCAGCGGTCATTATAACATCGGCGACAATGGCTTGTGCTATTGAGCAGCACGGCGTGCGCGAACAGGGAATCCGGGCCACACGGGAAGATACGGTCTGGATGAGAGCAAGGTGACGCATGATGCGTTTCCATGTGCAGTCAATGTTCATGGCAGTACGAAAAAGGAGGGTAACATCCAGGTGCAATTTGTGGCTCGAGCATTGCGGCAAAGTTCATGGCATGACATTCGTCCCCGGGTACATCCTTGACGAGACCACGATGCAAATATTATAGGCGTAAAGCACGATACCTTCATTTATGCTGTTTCAGAGACCAGGAGTGAATGTTTCAGTTGAATTCAGTAGGTTGGTTATGAAACCTACCAAAGGTTCCGGTGTCCACACTTTCGGTCACTGAAAAAGTGGGAAGCCGGGAACAGCATTGTCAGACATTAGAGGCAACGGGCCGATCAGTTATCTGGTGACGAATAATTTTAGCCGCTTGATGAATGGGGAATTGGACAACCAATCACTGAAGGCCATAGCCTTGATACAGGAGCGCTACTGGCCGTGCGACCAATCCATGTCCGCCAGTGATGAGTCAAAGCCATGGGATTTTCTCCAGATGGGGTTGTTGGTAACCCCACTGGGTTTATTGAGTATGGTTTCCGTACTCTAGATGGCTCCGCGGTTAAGGCGCGAATCTAATGACCGGAAGGTCCGTGCTTCGAACCCAACCACTGCATCTCGGTTGTCCCTGTTTAGGTTTGGGTAACCTGGTAGTCCCTCGGCCCTCGTGCTTCCTTCGGGTAGCATGTCAGCTAGGCAACGAAGGGGTGTTGCAGCTGAACGACTATTATTATTACTGTTATTATTATTGTTATTATTATTATTATTATCATTATTATTTTCCGCACTTCGTTGGCAGATCATGAAATGTCCACTTCCCAGTCGGATATTTCGGACGTTAGTACTGCATAAAAAAAGCCTGCGGTTAGCACACATTGTCCCTAGGTTCCGAGTCCAACCCGTGTCGACCAGCCAATTGAGCCTCAGATGCGCTAAGAAGAAGATAAAAATGGGCGGAGAAGGGAACGAATGCTAACCCAGCACAATCAGTCCGAGTCGCCTACACCTCCATACACTCGTTCAGGCAATCTGGATAAAAAATGACAACAAGAACGCCATTTACACCGATTAGGAATCATATCTTGCAGCATCTCCAACCAGGCACAGTTGGGTCACACGGTCCTCATCCTCAAAGGCAAGTCGCAACGGCAGCACGTCTACTTTTTGTAATCTCCTTCATATCCCTCTATCAAGTCAAAATTTGACCATCTCTGCTTCCGCCACTCGGAATTTGGCACGGAAAACAGCACACTCTTCGGAAAACAATGGTTCGGCGTGCGCAATACACGGCCTAACCAGCCCAGCTTCTGGTGCTGGAAGCTGGAAGTCGCCGTGGCACAACCAAACGCCCGCCTTCTAATTGCCTCTTTACTGACTCACCGACACCAACATACATCAGCTATGGTTCTGAGACAACGGTGGTCAAAGTCCTGAAGACGTCTCAGTTCGGCTGCTCAGACAAGCCAGGCCTCACAGACGTACCACAAAACAGCCCGTACTATCGCCTTGTCTCCTGAGATTCAGGGATATATCGCTTTGCTGCCATTGGTATCTCAAATTAGCAAACGCGAGCCTTACAGATTCGTGCATTGATCTCATCTTTCACACTACAATCAGAACTAATATAACTTCGAAGATTCTTAGAACGCTCCACAACATCTGGTGTCTCTCCCTGGATTGTAAGTGGCATGTTCAGTAACTGCATGTCCAGGAGCATAGCCTTAGACTTTGTGGGTGCAAAAGGCCTGCCAACTGACTTTGATCGGTTCATCCAAAATCATTTGCGCCTTCTCCTCCTCCTCGAAGACGAGAACGCTATCGTCCGCATATTCCAGATTGACAAGATTTTCGTCAGAACCTGATTGAAGACCGGGATTTTGAAGACCTTCCAGCGTTCGGCTCATTGTCTCGATCACGAAATTAAATAGGAATGGAGAGAGTGGACACCCGTGACGGACACCGTTTCGTGGGGGACTCTCCATATACTCTCATACGTCCGAAAGCTTGAGAATGCAAAGTTTATTATGTTCACCAAATTCCGGGACATTCCCTGGTGGACGGACGTGTCAAGGAGAACAGACTTGTCAACCGAGTCGAATGGGCTTTGGAAAATCGGAGAATGCTAAAATTGTTTGTACGTATGACGTTCTAGCAGCCGACGGAGTGTGAAGATTTGGTCAACGCAACCCCTCCCCGGCCGGAATTCTGCTTGCTGCTATCGGGTCAGCGTTTCATGAGGCACTATAGAGTGACGAATCACAAGTGACGCCAACAGCCTTGTTACGACCGAGGTCAAGTTGATCCCTCTGTAGTTACCACACTCACTACGAACCCTTTTTCGAAAGTGGGCACTATCACCGACTCCCCTTAGTAATCTTGAACAATCCCCTTTTCCCAAATGCGGGCAAACAGATCATACAAGCACTAACTGAGGACTTCGCTCCCATACTTGAACAATGCGGGTGGGAGATCATTCGTACCAGTAGCTCGGTGGCGTTTGAGAGAACATACGTGAGGGGATTCCGCGTTCACCGTCCAGCGTTTTGCGTCAGTTGTAGTCTCCAGATGAGTGGCAGCTGGTGGCCAGCATAATTGTTGTTCGAAGTATTCAGCCCACTGTTCAATGCATTCTTCTTTATTTAAGATGGTCGCTCCATTTTGATCCTTGATGGTTTCGATCACAGGTGGTTTACGGGGACTGGTCGCACGGATCAGCTGAAATAATTTTCAGGCTTTCTGGGTCTCCACCATTCCCTTGACTTTCCGTGTCCACTGGACTTCACGGTCGGCTCGCACGCTCTCTTTCACGTGACTTCTGATGATTCGTCGTGTCAACTTTTGTTCGGGACCGGCTGGGATATTTCTCTGAGATTGAAGTGGTACCACTGTTCGGTCTGATATCCAGAGCGGACCTGTTAGCGCCGTGACACAGGCAAAAGTCCCAGCACTGCGCAAAAGGGTGGCGATCCTGTCCCAATATGAATTCACATCCGATGGTGGGGCAGTTGGAAGAGGCGCTAGAATACTATTCTGATAAATTCTTCTAATATCCGGATCTCGTTCAGCTGTAACACCCTTCTGGTGCCTAGCTACCGTGCCACCAGAAGGAAGAATGAGGGCTTGGATACTGTCAGGTTGCCCAAGCCTAGACAGGGGAAGTCGAGAGGCAGAGGTCGAGTTCGAACCACGGACCTTCCGGCCAGTAAATTCGCGCTCTAACGACTCGAGCCATCTCGCCCCCGGATCTACTAGTCTCTCAGTTGCGAAGCGATTTGTCCGAACCTTACACGGCCCTGGAAAGCGAAGGGGGAACCTACTCCGGGTGAACGTGTGGTCGGAATCCACAAATGTGTTCCAAAACGAGCGGCAGTCAGTTATTGATCCGTGCCATCGGAAACTGATGGCCATGTGATCAATTTGAGTTCGTAGGCGGCACGCCGTTTGAGGACACCATATGGTCAGACGACTTCGGTTATTTCGGAAGTTAGTACTGCATAAAAGTAGCCTGCGGTTAACACACAGCTGAAGTAATCGTTCACCATTGTCCTTACTTTCCGAGTCCAATTCATGTCGACCACCTAATTGAGCCTCAGATGTGCTAAGCCTGTCCGTGACGATTGGGATCACGCAGACCACATCCTGTAAGACATTTCACAAAGGCGGCACCCCTACTTTTTATAGTCTCTTTCATACCCCGTAACCAAGTCAAAGGTTGTCCACCTCTCTGCTTCCACCACTTTGAATCAGGCACGAAAAACAGCCTTCTCTTCGGTATACGCAATACATGGCTGTTACGGATGGAGTATCGATCCTGATTGAGCGTGAGGACAAGGCTGAATAGCGTAGAATGAATAGCGGTTTACTTGTCTAAGAATAGACGTACATAAGCTGAAAGTGAAGGCGAAAGCATGGTTAATACGAAACGACAATATGAACACAAAGGATAGTCATGACAATGGCCTAACCAACCCAGCTTCTGGTGCCGGGCACATTCTTCGATGGAAGTCGCCGTGGTACAACCAAACGCCCGCCTTCTAGTTGCCTCTTTACTGACTCACCGACACCAACATACACCAGCTATGGTTCTGAGACAACGGTGGTCAAAGTCCTGAAGACGTCTCAGTTCGGCTGTTCAAACAAGCCAGGCCTCATAGACGTACCACAAAGCAGCCCGTACTATCGCCCTATCCCCTGAGATTCAGGGATATATCGCTTTGCTGCCATTGGTGTCTCAAATTAGCAAGCGTGACCTAAGCCTTCCAGATTCGTTCATTGACCTCATCTGTCATCCTACAACCGGAACTAACACAATACCCGATACACGTAAAACGCTCCACAACTTCTAGTACTTCTTAGATTGTAAATGGCGTGTTCGGTAACTTCATTTCCAGGAGCATGGCTGTATACTTTGTGAGTGGAAAGCGCATACCAAAGGACAGGATCGCTTTCGTCAGTTCATTCAAAAACACCCACAAATTGCCCTGTCCGTAAACGAGAACGATGGCGTTTGGTTTGCCTAGTTTGTGTGCGGATGGAGCCAACTAATGCGATATCGTCCACACACCAAGTCTTTGAGCTCGTCCCGGGGAAGAAAGTTCCACGCCAGAGGCAGAAAGCATAGCGAACGTTTCTTCGATAACTAATTTGGTTATGAATTTAGTAGGGGAGAAGGCAACAAGCGGCAGTCCTGATGGACGCTACTGTTGGTGTCGAGCTTGAGAACATGCTCCGCCTGTCACTAGTGTTGGTGAGTCTGCGCAGAATGATGCCTTTGAACAACTTGAAAGCTGACTAAACTGATGTCCTGTTAATTCTATCCTTATTCAACACTTGTGAAACGGGAAAAGATACCGGATATTTGCTATTCCCGTGGCACTTCATTCGTCTTTCAAGAGCTCCACGTGATTTTTTCCTTCTTTTTGCTTTCTCTATCCTTAAACAGGGTAGGAGGAAGATAGATAGACCGGAGGCTTAGTTCCGCGTCAAAAGCTTGGTTTCGTTTTTGATTTCACCTGCTGAAATCGAGTAGTTTACGTCTCAATATGAAGCTGTTGGTACGTTAAACGTTAGGCTCAGCATTCCTGACCAACTGAGTGGTCCTCTGAAGTGCTCCACCTACCAAGACAGGCGGCGCGACTTGGAATGTACTTTTGGGTCGTCTTTCTCTGCACTGACTTCACTGACTGGCGACTTTCATGGCCCGGTGTTGCGGATAAGTTGGAAAAGAATTTGACTGTTTCCATTCATTGCCGCCTTTTCTCTTTCTTAGGCTTTCCTTAGCTACCACTTATTCCACTCGGTTTTGTGACTGCTGGTCAGGCGTCATTTCAGAGGTCTCGTTGGATCTTATTGCCGTCCCGGTGGGTCCACATTCCTTGCCTTGACGAAGGACATGGATCGTTGTGTAATGCAGCTTGAATTTGGGCACGGTCTCCTTTTCGAAACCGCACATTGGAACACTAAAATTGTGAATTTTCGGATTTTGAACCAGTCTTCATTTGGCCGACCGGTTTGTTTCGCGTTCGTAAGTTGTCTAGATAACTACCACTGAAGGCCTTAGTCGGCCGAACCTTACAGGCAGTAAATATCATGGCAGTGAATGGTCTTCTTGGCTGCTGGTAGACAAGATGCGACGCGGGCGCAAACCAGACCGTGATCTGACTCAGTATACGTGTTCCAAAATGAGCAACAGTCTTGGATGCAAGGTCGCAGTAGCTAGCAATTAGCTATCGATGGCGTTAAATCCGACTCTCGACTGATTACGGTTTTGAGGGCGCCTGCAAACGCGATCCTGTTTGTGCCAAAAGTTTATGCTTGCGATAAATAGGTGGTGATCAAGGCACAGTTATGGGAAGCGATAGTCATAGTTCTAGGAGTGTCTACACCAAATTGTCTACTGAAATGACTCTCATGCTTGTCATTTCCTGCCGACTGGACATTATAATTGCCCGCCAGAAGAGTGGTACCCGTGCGCCTAGCCGTTCGCAGGAGCCTTGAGCATTCTCTTTGACACCGTCACGGTCACAGATGACGATCAGGTTTCGGGTTTAGGCTCGTTGTTTGAGGATTCTGACGGACTCAGCCAGTCTGACTGCAAACAATTATTAGCTGTTCTTGGGAATTCAGTCATGCAGAGCTGCTTCTGGATCACCTGAATCGGAGAGTAAGCCACGGGTAAGCAGCTGCTTTAGATGTTGTTCGGATGCATTACCATGGTAAGGTCTTGTATGTGGTTCGGGTGGAGCATACGTTGATTTTCAGAGAGGATAGAGGATGAGAAAGGGAGTTCTATTGACCCATCTAACAAAGAGTACGGACATTAAACGCGGCTACGTTGGACAGCTTCCTTCGCGTTAATAACGAATGTTTAGGCTTTATTTTTTTCAGTGAGTTGACACACCGAGTTAGGTTGGCACTGACGGTATTCGGAGCTGATAAATTAAAGCGACTGGTCGCTGTTTCTGCACTGTGCGGAGAAAAAATTCTTCCCGATTACTAAGGCTGAAGCGGGGGGTTCGTTGGGCCTTGATTCAAGAATCAGACTCACGGTAGAGTGGAAGAACGTGGAGCCCGGCCGTTAACTTCTTACTCAGCAGTCAGGTCCGCGAGGTAGCAGGCGTTAGGGTTTCCTTAGAGGACCCTACTTGAAGTCACTGGCTGAATAGTTTAACCTACTATTTAGCTTGCCTAGGTGCAGGGATATTTGAGTGCGCACATCAGTAGCACAGGACTCTTTAGTTTTAAGGGTATTTCGACCGTATTCAATAGTGCGCCCGCGGTCTCGGGCAACCGTTAGCCGGTCGGAGGAGACGGTATTTACGTCCGACGTTCTTTAACCTATCCTTTATCGGAGGAAGTCAGCACCACTGTTCCCATAAGTATGGAAATGTTGGTCGCCAGGAGGAAACCCATTCTCTACCTTCACACTCCTTTACAGTACGACTTTATCCTCACACCGCCTCAAATCGCGACTACTCGTAGTCCACTGCTCTTTATCTGTTTACTACCCTTTGGCCGTCCTGTCTGGTTGAATAATAAAGAAAGAATCCTTAGCCATTTCATTCCGCGAAATCATTTTAACACTTGGGCCCGACAATCACGTCGAGGTGGCAGCTAGTGGTCATAGAAAGATACCTTTGTCTACGTTTATAGCTTCGCATTTTGTGATGGCGCTGACATTACATAAGCCAACGGCTTCGCATCTGGTTCAGTCAGTCAACCAGTTATAAACCATTCATGAAGAGTACGTTTTTTCCAGTTGCCACAGTTTCGGTCACTGAAAAAGTGGGAAGCCAGGAACAGTATTATCAGACATTAGAGGCAACGGGCCGATCAGTTATCTGATGACGAATAGTTCCAGCCACTCGATAAATAGGGAATTGGACAACCAACCACTGAAGTTCATAGCCTTGATGCAGGAGCACTACTGGTCGCGTGACCAAGCCGTGTCCGCCAGTGATGAGTCGAAGCCATGGGATTATCTCCAGATGTGGTTGTTGGTAACCCCACTGGGTTTATTGAGTATGGCTTTCGTACTCCAGATGGCTCCGTGGTTAAGGCGCGAATCTAATGACCGGAAGGTCCGCGCTTCGAACCCAACCACTGCATCTCGGCTGTCCCTGTTTAGGTTTGGGTAACCTGGTAGTCTCTCGGCCCTCGTGCTTCCTTCGGGTAGCATGTCAGCTAGGTGCCGAAAGGTTGTTACAGCTGAACGATTATTATTATTATTTTCCGTACTTCGTTGGCAGGTCGTGGAATGTCCGTTTCCCATTTGTTTCTGCTCGCTAGAGGGCTGGGCGAAAAGATCTGTGAGGTAGGCATGTGAAGTACATGTCCTAACTAACCTAATCCATGAAGCGACACTCACTCAGACATCGCGGGGAAAGCCCTCTTACTAAGCCTTAGTATTGTTTGCCCAGTGTTTCCACCAGGTTCCGGTAAAGATTCTGGGACACGTTAGTGAAACACCGTAATTTTTCGTATGTATGTGTGTGTATAGTCTACGTTTCTGTTCCACAGAGCAGTACGGACCTCACTACTAGTGTGAACTGATCATGTCAGACAGACTGACGTCATAACGGCACTATGGGTGGCGAAGGCTAGCGAAAACTACCCTGGTTTTCGCGGTTAGGGAACCGATCTCGTCGTCGGAAAGTCCACTTGAACTTACACAAGTGATTGACTAAATAAATTTGTCTACCATGTGGATTGATTGCAGGAATGTAGTTTGTGTTTTATTCCACTCAGTCTCGAGGCAAACATTTACACCGAAAGTTTGATCCGGATGCTAAACCGCTTGGCAGAGTTGTCTACGTTTTTTAAGGTAGTATAACTCTAAAGCATCTGAGCGAAGATGATTAGTCTCATCAGCGTTTTCACTTTCTGTCAGGATGTTCTGGTGATGCCCTTGACGGTCGAGTGGTGGTCAGCGAAGCTTCAAACTACGTGGCAATAGCAGACTTGAAGTGGAATGATGACAGAATGCAGCCTTGTCTTACATTACTGGTGGCGATGAACTCAGGCGCAAGCCTCCCGTGTATCCACACACGTCCACAGGACTTGGCGTACACTAAAAAAATCGTTCAGCTGTAGCACCCTTTCGGTGCCTAACTGCCATGCCACCAGAAGGAAGCACGAGGGCCGGGATACCGCCAGGTTTCCCAAGCCTAGACAGGGGAAGTCAAGAGGCAGATGTCGGGTTCGAACTACGGACCTTCCGGTCAGTAAATTCGCGCTCTACTCACTGCGCCATCTGGCGTACACTAATTTATTTTAGATGGGATGCATCTGATCGCGAGACACCTGCATAGGTTTTGGCAGTTCACGTGGTCCGAAACAGTCTTTAGATCAGGAAATAAGATTTGTTGGGCGTCTGAACTGGTGATACTCTTCAAGGACCTATCACAGGTTGTAGGTGTAATCAATGCGTCCTCGGCCTGGGCGAAGCTCAGCTTGATTCTCACGAAATCAGTCAGCCTTCTCAAGATTATACTAGAACGTACCTTGGATGTTGCGCCTACTGGGCGCCGTGACGATTCTAACATGGTGTTCTTGTGTCCTTTTCGGAATCATGGTCGAAGTATTCCATTCCATCGGCATTCTGTTTTTGTTCCACGTGTTTTGTGGTGGTGTCGTCAGCATGCTCACAGGAACTTCACCACTTTAGAAAAGTACAAGGTTCAAACCATCCGGACCAGGTGCCTTGCTATGTTGAAGGAACGATATGTCAACAGGATTCCTATCGCTGATGGAGGCTGGTGTCAACGTTCCCTTCGGATTCATTGAAACCTTGCGGTGCTTATGCTAAGGATGACCGACTGAGTTGTTCTGTGAGGTATTGAATCCATCGATCAGGGGGATTCTTTGAATAAAGTGCTTCCACCTTCGCAAGTTGTTTCACTGATACTTCCAGTTTTTAATTCTTTGGCTTTTTTATCTATTCCGATCGTGGCGCGACCTTTATGTCTTCAGTGCTTCGACAATTCCTTCATGAGAAAACGGGCAGTTGCTTTCAGAACCACCGCATAGCGCTCCGGGTAACTGCCAAGTTGAGAGGCTTGACTAATGGAAAGCCACCGCGCTATTACTGCGACTCCAAAAGCTGAATACGAGAGACGGACTTATATCTCCAGACACTACATTCTGTCAGCTCCTTTTGTACTGTTGTGAGCGCTACACCCCACGAGAGGTCGTTCTGTTTCAGCCGCCAATCAGCTTCCAGGGTCTCCCCGAATGGATTATGGGCGAAGGTCCAGAAACAGCCAAAATCTTCCAAGCACTGTCAGCTAGTTGATGTTTAGTTTGTTAGAATACACTCCACAGCTGCCCAGTGGCAGGGAAGAGACCATGTTAGTTAAACAGCTGACTGATTTGTTTCCAAAAGTACTCCACTCGCGAATGACATGACATCCGAAGCCTTTAGCTGAATTTGTGGTACGCAGAGGGAGTAGCCTCTGTTCACCCGTCACTGACCACGCTTTACTGACACAAACAAACACGCCCAAGTCTGCTTTAAACCAGACTAACTGATATACTTGATCCACGTAGTGCTGTGGTCAGTTCAGCCATCGGCACACTGCTGTCGTTGTCGTTGTTGCTGTTGAATGTAATAATGGCGCCAGAACGCTGTCGGCACCGCTTTGAAAGAAGAGTGGTCATCTGCCACACAAGTTGGTTTGGGCTATGCTTTATCTCTTCCCACCTTTGATATATTTCGCGAGTCGGACTTGCCGGGAAATCTTTTCAGTGCCTATCGACTCGCGCCATGATTTACTGCAATCTAGCCTGTTGACCTTTTTTCATTCAGCTCCTTTGAAAATGAAGGACAGTGACCTGGATAGAGTAGCGCGTGATCCGAAGTTTGCACCCGGCAAGCGCAAACCTGTTAAGCGATCCAGAACCGCTAGACAGCTTTTCGAGGATATTGAACAAGAAGCCAGTTTCAAAGATAAGCGTGGTCGACCCTGGTTGAGAAATCCTCGGGCGTACGTACGGGCTAAGTTTGCCCACAAAGCATCTCACAACGAGGAATCTCTTCCGGAAGAAGAACCTCAATTAGACGTATCAAGAGGGAAGTCATCGTCTTTGGAGGCCAGTTTACAGGATTCCTCTACTACCTCCAGTTCGGATGAAGATGCTGATCCATTTGAAGTGATTGCTGACCTACGCGGTAAGTGTACCACATAAATCCGGATAAAAACTCAGTTTTTACACCCATTTGTTTCCTTGTTTGCTCTGTTTTTAACTTTAACATGAACTTTGTTTTAGGTGTTTTTTTCAAATCCCACCCGTCTGTTAGAGTCTTAGGTAGTTTCATTTATGACGTGTAGCGATTTAGCGCCAATTGAATGTAACTATTGATTCATGTTTTTGCAAGTAAGCACTCATTTACAAATTAGGTTGCTGTCAGTGGGAGGCTCAACTACAGCTCAGCTAAATCCCTCGTTTACGAAGTTCTTCAAAGGCTGCCCCATATTTGGAAGGGCGTTCAAGTTATTGGGATGTTTTTCTCGATATGGCAGCACATGCAGTGTTGATGAAAACCCTTGGGCGACTCACTACCAGTTTCGCCATTTTGGACTACGCCCACTTGGTGAGCCACAGTAAGGATGAAACCTTATTGGCAGTGCCGTACCAATTTATCTTAGTGGTTAAGGCACACACTTACCGACCGGATTGTCCGTGGCTCTAAGCCAATCCCTACATCTGGATTGCTCCTGTCTAGGCTTGGGCAACCTGGCAACGCCTCAGCCCCCGCACCTCCTTCCGTTGGCATGGCATTTAGGCACCGGAAGGGTACCACAGCTGAACGATTCATCGTCAACCCAATGATATCGCCAGTCTGTCATGGAGCGTTGTATCAATGGGTGCTCAGTACACCACACGAAAATGAACTAATTTTTTCGCCTAGATTAATAACGAAGCGTTCGCAATCCAGTCGCCCAGTTCAGCGAACAAACCGACACCTACACCTGACAGTTTGTTTCCTTGGGTTTTGCTGGGCTAGTAACTAGTAGGTGAGATATGTTTGTGTCACTTAGCCGGGACAAGCTTATGGTCCAAAGGTTCACTCATCTTGGGGCATAGTCGATATCCCTCATACTGGGTGTTTCTTACGGAACGTTAGTTTATGGGGTTCCCATCATTCTGTAAAATCTTCAGGTTTCCTGAAACCATTTCCTTCCACAAGTTACTACATACCAGGGGCTAGTTGGTGAAAGGCGATTGCTCTGTTTTATGGACGGCGAGACTCAAATCTGACCATTTAAGAGACCTATAAACCTAATCCGAATGATACCGGAGAGCTTATATTTTACTACAACCATACGGCTGGTGCTATGAAAGCTTTTTTGTGATCTAACATCCCATTTGAGAGGAAGAATCACTGTAGAAGCGCCTTGATCAATCTGATTCTGCCCTCTACCTGGACTTCATCGTTACTCAACTTTCCACTACACTGTTGATATCAAACCGACACTGCCGTTTTCACTCACTTCGTTTCACCACTCCTACTTGTACTTTTCTTATTTTCTCTTCTGTCACCAAAGATGCTGACTGGACTGAATTGACCAAAGATGCGCCACAGGCTACACAGATTGGAAAGCGCCTGGCACTGTTGCATTTTGATTGGGATAATGCCAAAGCTGAAAACATTTACATGGTTCTGCAATCGTTTCTTCCTCCCCGAGGTCACATTGAGTGTGTTACGGTAGGTTGTCTACTTTTGTTTAATTTCACTCCTCATCCAAACCCTTATTCATTCGAATTGAATGCTGGACAGTTTTTCCTCGAAAACGTCACGATCCTCATCTTGTTTCCATTAACATCTATCTGCAGTTAGACGTTGGTCGTCTTCTGCCAATCGGTGCATCTGTTTTGGCGTGCTAATACTAAACTCGCCAGTGAATTGTCGGGTGAGCCGCTTTGAATTCTCTCGAGGTCACCAATCTGAGCGTACCTGAAACAAGAAATAGGTCTTATCACCGTCTTGATAGCGCGATCGTTTAATCAGGTGATCTATCAGCCTCTCTAGGTGCCTGTCCCAGAACGGATCACCTTATCTCAGTTGCGCGAACATTGCCATTGATTCCGTGGGAAAACCTCATGGAATTTTAACAATTTCGGACCTACTACCAATGGGAACTGAAATCAGGGAACGCAAAATCCTATCAGTATGACCGTTGACGCCCGTTTAGCAACAGACTGTTCGGACTCTGTTGGTTATTCTCTACACAAATCACGGGCGCTGCTTGCTGAGACTGGCAGGGAAATTACCACAGTAAGATGTGGTGTGTATTGCAGCGAGCAATGAGACGTACCAATAATGACAGGCTCGACGACGGTTGGTGTAGTGATTCTAGTGAAGGGATCACACCCTAACGGGGACGTTTTCGATCGCCTGATAGGTGTCCAGTTGTGCTGCTGGTAATTCAGCACTATGGGAAGCGTTGGTGCTTTGCTACCTCACAAGGAGATGGATAAGTTGCAGATCTTCAGCTCAGAGATAACGAAAATCTTCGCGGAACGTTGCTCAGCTAATGGGAATCAGTAAGACAGGTTTTCAGAACGTTAAAAAATGGTTGAACTACTGTTATTGGTGAATGGTATCGCCCGAAAATTACTGAGGCTACGAGAGTTTCCGTTATGGATGGTCATTGGAAACCTCTTGATTTAGTTTCTGAAGGTGAGCGAAGAAGTGTACGTAATTGCTACGCCCCAGTTAGAAGAAAGAACCTTACAAGTTGATCGTAATTGGGGCTAAAAGCAGCAGCAGCAGTAGCCAGTACGGGGTTGTTCAGTTTTGACAACTGACTGAAGATAAGCTCGCTTCTTCTACGTAATTAACCAGGTGAATCTCGCCACGGCGATCAATAACCAGGGAGCTCGTTTTTTTACAGAATGCACTTCGGGGAGCATGACCTGCATCGAAGCAGACTTACCAAACCGTTATGTGCCACTTTAAGGGGATGCTCGTTTACTAGGGATCATTGGTTTCTTCTGTATTGTGGCGGAAGAAAAGCCACCTCGAGTGACTATTTGAAGTGGTGATGCGAACCCTGCTATCCCTATCAGTCTGTCATAAGCCGGCCTTTCCCTACATGTTTGCTGCCCGAAATACAGATCGCATCAATCTAGCAAATTATCCTAACACCCAAGGCCTCAGTTTGCGCGGAGCTGCGCTAAGTTTTATTTTCAAGTGTTTGTGATTTGTGTGCTGCTGTGCAATTCTAGCTAGACAATACGTACTATCAGGCGGTCTTCGTGAGGAGAATTTTTCGGAATAGAAAAACGGTCTTTATGGTAAGCTGGCGTTTACTCGGAATACATTATGGGGAGAAGGAGTTGGACCATTTGGTTGTGAATGCTATTTCGTTGTCGTAAACCCACTTTGTTTTTTGCATAGAAATGCGTTATGGTTCCCACTCGGTTATGAGGGTACTGTTTTGTTTTAGCTGGCGCGTTTTCTTCGTTGTCCTTATGAACTCTTTTTCTTATATTCTCTTATTTGCAATCAACGCTGCTACCAGTAGACGCTGAAGAACCATCTACTGGTGATTTGTAGGGCAGATGATGGATTTTTGTGTGTGACTGGGTGATCAGTTTTTTGAAAATGTTTTTCTCATTGGATGACCTCTACTCACTTCATTTATCGTTTTAGATTTATCCTTCTGAGTTTGGCATCAAACGGATGGAGGAAGAGACTACCAAAGGTCCCCCGGAACTGGTGAATCCATCTTCCGATGATGAGGCCGAAAACCAGGACACCGATAGTCAGAGGAACGAAACAGAGATTTCAGATGCGGCCGAACTCGATGACAAAGCAGGTTGGCGCAGAGCCTCCACGCAGCTGAAACGTCGAATACGAAAATACCAGCTGGCTCGACTTAAGTACTTCTATGCCATCATAGAATTTGACAGTGCGGAAACGACAGAGGCTGTTTATGAGGCATGCGATGGGCTTGAGTATGAAAGCTCCGGAGCACGTTTTGATTTGCGATTCGTCAATGATGAAGAGACTTTCTCCGTAAGCATCACTCTTCCGTTTCTTTTTCAAATGCTACCCCGCGCAAGCCAAGATGGCTCAGTGGTTAGACCGCGAATTTACTGATCGGAAGGTCCGTGGTTCGAACCTGACATTTGCCTCTCGACTTCCCCTGTCTAGGCTTGGGCAACCTGGCAGTATCCCAGCCCTCGTGCTTCCTTCTGGTGGCATGGCAGTTAGGCACCGAAAGGGTGCTACAGCTGAACGATTTTTTTCCAGCTATTGCTACCGTAACCATAAGATGGATAGTTTTCTATAGAGGAAAATGTTGGTAGCTCAGGTGGCGTAGGTGGTCGTTGATTTGTTCGCTGAGCTGGGCAATTTGATTTCAAACGTTTCATCACCAATCGAGGTGACATCATCAGTGCGTTGTTAGGGAGCGTTGTGGTGCGTAGCGATGGGTTGGTGGTTGTGGATGGATAGTCGTTTTTTTGCAGCATCCTAAAAACGATCCACCAACCTCCATGGTTAGTCTTCCCGCGTTCTGTGTACGCATATGGAAGACGGCCATCCGTAGTAGACTTGTTCTAATCAAATAATGCTTTCTGCTCGTTGAGTAGTTTGACCCATATGTATATCTCTTCAACTAGGTACCCCCAGAACACGCTGCTTTGGTCAGCGAATGTCGTGAAATCAACAAAGCAAAGTACAACCCTCGTCCGTTTGAAACCTCGGCACTGCACTCGACTCGGATCGGAATCGGCTGGGACAAGACGCCAGACGAACGAACTTGTTGGTTGAGGGACCAATTCCTCCCCGAAGCAGATCCAAAACTCACGTTGACTGAACATAAGGATGAAGTGAGTTCCTTTCCGCGCGTTGAGCAGGATTTTGTGGTGACCATAATTCACTGAATATTTAAGCTGCCTGATTACCTCATTTCATTCTGTGCGCATTTTTCTGCCTGGTCGCTGTTACCATTAGTCTAGGAATCCGGAAGGCATCATTCCTAGAGGAACAAGAAGCAGACATTGATTTGACATGCTACTATGTGCTCTTCTAGTAGATAGATATATATTTTGCGTAAGACCTTGATCACCGTACCTAACCACCAGAGTAGACTTATTTCTCCCAATAGGCTTTATCAAATGTCGCAGGACTCCGAATGACGATAAGTAGCTATGTTGAGAGCGTTCACGAGCATTTTCAGCGCCACCGAGCCACTTGGGCCCGTAGGATTGAACAATGGACCTCTGGCTATGTACCTGTGAAGTTCATAATGCCCGGGTGATGCGGAAGTGCGCATAATGCAGCGGGTGAAGTTGCACGTACTCTGCGTTTTTAGGACACCGGATGTCGTTTCCAAGCCCTACCAGATATGGTCGAACAAAGGCCTGGCGCAACGGTAGTTGGCTAAACAATGTCACTGTGAACACACGCACTGCCCATCCGACTGCTCTAATTGAAATGAATTGCCCATTACGAATATCTTTGGCTTCCGGCTCCATCACTTCAATGCGTTTTGAACCAACTGTTGGCTCGCTTTTGCATGCTGGCTAAGGGCATGGAACTGTTCTACTCTGCCTGCTTGGTTGTTTCATCCTTGTAACAGTCTGAAAACCATATTAAGGTTCATGAATTTTTGTGCATGTAGACCGGGAAGTTTACCAGTGGTTATGAACTTGAGGGAACTGCGGCGTCCAACTTCGCTAGCAGGAAGCTATGGCTGCCGTTTCTGGATTAGCTTGCCACGAACTGCTCCGTCGCACTTCCGGTTTGCCCAAAATCGAGGTTTAGTGACTTGAATTCCATGAATGCCAGTGGTTTGACTACTCGGCTGTAATGTAAACGGCGGATTTCAGCTTTCAACCTAACGGTCCCCTTCAGAAGGAATCTAATAGGGTTTAGCATAGGGCGTTTTTGGAGTGTTGCGTATCTCCCAAGCAGATTCGGGAACGGCTCGATTGAACCAGCTTCGTAAAGCCTCTTTCTGGAACACGAACTGACCGCTAATTTGGACTTCCACTGTTCATACAGCCAGTGCAAATGAAGTCGGGGTCACAGCTGGTCAGATTAGTGTGAATCGACACCTCAGGCTCGCGTTCTAACAGGCTTGAAGAAGACTGCAACATCAGCATAAGGTACTGAGTGACTGAATCTAAGTACATGTTCCAATGACATCGAATCGGGTTCAGTTTCGTACTGCGGCCTGGGTGACGGGTCATCCTATGTTATGGGCTTCAATATTGACAAGGAAGTTGCGCCAACCACACTGGTATCTGCATTGCAACATCACATGAGCCTTCTACCTCACCTGAGGGTGTCGAGTCTTCAGTTCAGTTTCTGATTAGTAGGGCATGAGTTCGCCCAAGTAGATGCTGTTAAAAGGAAGAGGAACATTCAAAGTTTGAAACAGAGTAGTGAAGGTGAACATTTCGTTCCACCTGCTTGAGGAGAATCACCAGAACTGTTGATGGTAATGGCTGATGTGCCATTGGTATTTCGAGCGCGCGTTTGGAAAAACAGAGGAGAGACGAAGGTGAGTGCCAATTGAAATAACTATTCCGACGGTTGACGCTTGTTTTGCTTGGTATGGAAATTCTCGTTTGTTTAATTGGTAGGTTAACAAATGCTATGCAACGCCGTTTTCGATTTCATTTTCGTTTCCACCAGTTGGAAAGATACCTTGCACTTTCGTCGAGTGGTGCCAGTACTGCCGCCAGTTCGGATGTCGATGAAGAACCACCTGCTCCAACAGTCCCGCGAATTCATCGTCACAGGCCCAAAAGGATCCCACCAGAGGAACTACGTGCAGCTTTGCTTGGAGCTATCGGAACAAAAACCATGAATACTAGTGATGAAGACAACATTCTAGAGGAAGACGTGCCTATGGAGGACGAAGAAGAGGAAGTCTTTGATTTGGGCACTGAGAAGAATCAAACAAAAGAAGCTGGCGAATCTTCAGATGAAGAGTATTACCTTGGTCCGGTTGAGAAGAGAGCATCCAAAAATACCGTTCGATCTGGGAAAAATCGTAAAGTTCCAAAACGAATTTTACCTGAAGCGATTGATGACATTGTTGACCAATCGGACAGTGATGGATTCGAAGATGAGCAGGCCACAGATCGAAAAGAAGAGATCACCAAGAAGAAGAAGCGGAAAGAGAAGCAGGTGAGGCTCTTTCGGAAGTTTCCGTGCCGGATCAATTTGGCTTAATTCAAGCTAAATCTTTCGGTTGTCTGTCGTTCTTCTTCGTTTTGCTCATTTTGAAGACTTTGTAACTTATCTCAGGAGAATTCGTGGGCCGTTGCTGCTGTCCACCTTTCAGGATAGGGCCCACCTGACCCTCCCTGTGCTTGGTTGGAGACAGTAAACGATATGGCGTCCATGCTGTCAGTTCTTATCCAGATTGTCTGACTGAGTACTAGAGACATAGGCACCCCCGCTGTTTGTTGCAGGCTAGCCCTAGGTCCCCCTCTCTGTCCCATTTCTTTCTTTTTCCCATTATGGGGCTTTATTGGAATAAATTGATATGGTTGTATGATAGTGAAGCGCCAGTGTTCTAATCTGGTGTTGCTCTCAATAAGAATGATAGTAATAATAATAATAATAATCCGTATACCGTTCTCACTCTTTTTAGCGGAACAAAATGCTCGTTAAAAAGCGCCAGGTTCAGGAACGGTTAAAGAAACAAGCTACTCTGGTAAGTGCACCTCTAATGTGGCTTATTTCGTTACCCCCTCATTTGTTATTTTGTTTTGGATGAACGCTTATTTTGTTAGGCGAAAAGTGCATCTGTACCGAGATTCTCTCATTTAGTGAAGATAAGTGGCTTCTTTTGAATGATCAAGTTGTTGGGCAGATGGGCAGCTGTTGGTTAGGTGGCGATCTGTGACGGACGCAACTGTACCAAACGTTTCTGTCTGAAAATCTCAGCCTTCTAACGTGGCATTCAGTTTTCAAGGTGTGTTTGACTCCTGAAGCTACCCTGTCATTCTAACAATAGTTTTTTAGACACTAAAGTTAGTGACCCATTTTGACACGGATGGCTAAAACGAGGCATTACACCCTTATGTATCCTCTGGTTGTGTAAGCTTCAAAGCTCGTAACGGCCGTCTTCTGTTCAACAACTCCGTACAGACCGATGTGCCCATCCTTACCTGTTCCAGTCACTAAGTTGTCCACCAACCACCTCTTTTATTTTGAACGATATCTCGGCGTCGTACTGTTTGCAGAAGATAGTTATGTTGCCAGTCACAAGTAGCTTCTACTGAATGGACTGCTGTCCGGTTTTCAGTGAACCTCTAGAAGCGTTGTCATAGATCATTGTGGACATTGCTTGACCTCTTCCCTCAGACAGCTGCTCTACCCATAGGAGTAGTTCGAGAGGAGCAACTAGGAAATGGTACATCCGTTGACGGATATTGACAGATGCCCTTTATTCTTTCCCTTGGTTGGTTCGGGCTTACTTTTGCCTTCTTCATGAAACGGTGTTTTCCCCGTCAATCTTCGGCCTGAATGATTTCACCTTCATTTTTTTGACTGCACACTCCTGATTAGTGTGTACTGATCCCTCCATTTGTTTCTTCCGTTCTTTTTATTTTTGCGAAACTAGTGGACAACTTCAGAATCCACAGAGACCAATTTTGTCGACGACAACCGATTCGATGCGTTTCTAACCGATCCGTCGTTTCAAGTAAGCCAAACTCATCCCGACTACAAAGAAGCCTCGGACTTTCTTCGCTACATGCGTCATCGGAGGACACTAGTGAATTGTTCTGCGCACCGCACTTTGTCCCTAGGCGCTGAACTGTGAAGATACTTATTTAAGATACGACCCTAATTATTTATGTACAGCTCTTTTTGAAATCCCAAATCAAATGCCTCCGAATACCTTCTGTTTTGCTTATCCAACTTGGCAGGATTCTTTATAACAACATTTTTCAAATGGTACAAAGGTGGAAAACTTCCATTCCTTACTTTAAAATCGTGAATGGTTGACAGAACGCCGGACGTTCAGTAAACATTCTTTGTAGACTTGTCAGACCGCACAGCAATGTATGGGTTTTAGTTGAAAGAATGTTTGAAACTTGCCTGTTTGATTTCGCATCATCGAATGTATACACCCTGTGACGATATTATATGGCTACTCAGGGACCCATTGATTCTCTGTTCCTCTTACGTATTTAGCCATAGACCCACCGAATCACACTCGTACTTTCTGAGTAGTATCTCGTAATTACATGACCAACCCGTTTTTTTCAAGGCCTGATTCCCTCATTTCTAGCCTAACATCCAGACTGCAGATTACTGAAATGAGCAAAAGGACGAATTTTAGATTTCGAGTATTTATAGTGTCTTTCATTGGTGGATTACCGATGCGAGACGGATCTGACACCGCACATATCTTGATCGATTGTCCAGCAAAAGGGGTTTCGGGATCAGCTCTTTTCACCCGAATGCTGAGGGAACAAGTAGTTGTTCCAGGAATAGCCATTGTCAGATGTTAGTTTTTTCCATCTATTCCAAGTCATTACCCATGGTGTAGAGATGTATTTGTGTGGATCTTAGTGTGTTTATTACGTGAGAACCAAGCAATCGAATTTAAATGTATGCATATTGACCTGGTACGTTTAATAAAGGATTATTCACTTCGTTTCAGAAGGGCTTGGTAAACAATTGGTAGTTTTTAACTGTGCAAAGTTTCACTTTTGATACAAGCTTCATCAGGCCAAGTGAGCAGGTCACCAAGTTGGTCAGGTTTTAAAACAGGTAGAGAACCAATCAGCAAGATCTCTCCAGATTAGCACACTAGATCAGTGCTGAATGTCAGTTAAAGGGTCTTGTTGATCAGTGTGGTTGCCTACGGTGTTGATGGGTTAGAGGTATTTTCAAATTATTTTTGATCGGGTTTGCTTCCTTAATCTTCCGGTTCAAGGTGCTTCAATTGATGATTCATCTTGGCTGCCATTGGTAGACTTCGTTGGTCTTTGCGGGCTTGTGAGTGCTACGACAATTTAGTTGGGGGAGGGGAGGTGGGTGAGATTAAGTGCGATTCAGACCTAAGCTACTTGTGTTGATACCTGCTTTTGATAACCGCACACCAACAGGTGTCATCTCGGCTGATCCAAAACCGTTCTCCACACGCTTGCTAGTTCTACGCCTTCTATACTATTAACACTGGGATGCTTGGCGATTTCCACCGCCTCGGCCATCAGTCTCTGTGGCGTGGACCGCAGTCCTCGCCTCAGAACCTCAACATTTTCTAAATCTATTTTGTGTCCCGTGTCCAGCGCATGTTCCGCCATTGGCGAGTCTTTCAGTGGCGCTCGATAGTCCTCTGCGTTCCTCGGTGGCCTGTTTATTTTTCTCCTGTGCTCTCTGATTCTGGTGTGAAGTTCCCTGGCCGTCTGTCCTACATAGACCTTAGTGCAGTCGTTACACTTAATTGTGTAGACAGTCCCTGGTTCTGTTCGCCGGGAGGCGATCCTTCAATTGCACTAGTGCAGAGCGCACTGTTTCTCTTCTGGAAAGCTACTCTTATGTTAGCCGTGTGTAGAATGCTTCGAATGACCTCTGATGTCCCTGCTTTATGTGGAACAACAGCAGTCCAAATACATTAACTGTTGGGTTTCGCCACCGGTACCAACACCCTTCGTAATTGACACCTAGTCAATCTAACTGGATATCCACTGCCACGAAGTTTGTTCTTTACTTTAATTTGGGTTGCTTTTCGATCAATTTCTTCTGTGCACAGGGCACTTACTCGGCTAAACATTGATGAAGCAATACTAGCGATAACCGACTTCGGAGGGGCAGACGAGTAGTTCAAAATCGCCCCAGTGCAGTTAGCTTCTCATACACTGTGGTTTTTAGTTCTTCCCTGAGCTTATGTGTCATGCAGTCTAATAAGGACAGTATGCCCGAACTTGACTGTATGTGTGGATTAAGGTCACTCAGATAGTTTTAAAACTCACTGACCCTGCCTCGTTTAATCACTACGAAAGTGTCGTCTACATAACGTCTGAGTCTCTTGGGTTATATTATTCTCCGTAACGTCATTTAGCTCGTCATTCTTAGAATAGGTCGTGGTTCTTCTTACGCCTGTTTATTAGTGGTCTGACAAGTCTTATCGTTTGTCTGAATATCCTTACCACATCGAACAGTTTACTCGGAACTTTAAAATCGATTGAGGATACATTTTGCCATCGTTTTAATCGAGAAGCACAAGGACTCGAAAATTACTCAAGTGAATTACATTAGTCAGGGTGGATACTTTGTCAAGACGTAAGACACTGCTCATAAGGTTGCTGAAAACCATTCGGCACTCACGATTGGTTTCGCCTTTCTTAGGGCTCATGAGGAAGGTGCAGTCCCCGAGTTTCCGTCAACCTTATGTTCTACTTGCACCTAAATTGGACGGAATTCGCCAAATACTCTCATTTGAACACCAATTTGCTACAACACTACTTGTAATGCTACTGAACACCAGTAGTGGACTATAGACAGGGTATTTCAATCAAACATGATTGCCACCAGTTCCATGCTGAACTTGTTGGATGCTGCTTCATTCAGTTCGGCGTGAATTCACGTGCTGACCAAAGTCACAATTGCGTGTCTTCAGTCTCACAATATTTTTTACCACTAGGTTCTCATGGGGCTGGAGGCGACGGATCTTGACAATCCGAGTGAGGGAGAGGAAGGTAACTTGAAAAATGATTGGCTCAGCGTGAAGGTTCCCCTATCGGGCATTGTTGCTACCTGAATTAGCCGGAAAGTGACTGACCTCGCATGTGATGCTTGTGATAAGTCATCAGTAGGTGAAGTACTAAGATTCGCTGCTAGCGTTGGTTTCTCCCCTACCGGACCGAATTAGTTTACGTAGTTTACGTAAGAGACAACACCCAAGTGATGACTGATTGCTATATTCGCATGTATCGCTATAACTCATTTCACTCCGTTTCTGTTGGTATATCGATTAATGGTTGCTGATGGTCAGTTTTGTCAAAAATCGTCATCGTCGCCCGTCGTCGGAGTCTCCGTGCTGTTATCTGTCGGGGCTGGTGGACAGTTCAGATCGTTACAGTTTGGGTCATTCGGGTTCGTCGCAGTGCACCATACCGCACAGGCAGACTGTCCACCGTCTAAAATGTAAACAAATCAGTATCCTTAGAGACGAAGTATAGTGGCCAAAAATTGGAAACAACATAATTCAACTTGTTTAAATATAATTGGTAGACTGAAAGTGAGTTCATCAACAACCTGTGATTAATGCCGTACAATGAGTTTCGGTTAGTTATACGTTCTTTGCCAGTTTTTTGGACTCACCCACCTAATGACGTGGTTAGGTATGGACACAGACCATTTCGCCTAATTCATAATTTTCAATGGAGATTTTGTCCTGTAGTCGAAGCCAGTCTGGGATGAAAAGCCAAGAAGCACTTTACAGCCATTTTATCTTTATTGGGAATCAATAATGCACATCAGACGAAATTTCAGGGAATTTCCAACCGGCGACCTCCCGGCTAGAAGTATGACCACGAATGGCTGATCAGCAGCGTGATTAAGTTGCACATAGACACGATATAGCGTAACTCCTCCAATCACGGAATTCATATCACGTGTTGACTGGCTCCTCTGCTTTGTCCTCATTGACATGTTGCATACTATTCTGACATGTGTTAGCACATTGTGTATGCGTGATTGGAGTGTCTGCGCAATAGATTGAAATTCGTGCACCATATCTACATTCCAACCCCCAGAACAGAACGCGCATTGCTAATGATTCTCGGTAAGGGCGAAACAGCAGTACAGTGCATCTCGGCTTTTCAGCATAAATTGGCTTCACTTACAGAAGGAAGCCTCAGTTGAAAACACCAAGTCTCCTCACACTACCAACAATATCAAGATGGTCATGCATGTTCATGTAAGTGAACGATCATGAAAGGCTTAGGAACGAACATTCGATACGACAGGTGTTCAATCGGAGTATTTAACGCCTGTCAACTCAGTTCAACGGCGGAGCTATGTATCCGAGTCCCATTTGTAACTTTGATCGAAGGGCCAGTCAACACAACTTTGACGCAAGATGATGCGGGCACAAATGATAGGATCTCAGATGGAGATGTACAGTTTGGTGTCACAACAAGAAGGGGTCCAGGAACCTAGGCTAGAGCGATCGGTCGATGTGTGTGCTTTACCCGCGTACGAAATCCGAGGAGCACATCGAAGGGTGTACCCAATCCGGCGTGATAGTTTTGCAGTAGATATCCAGTGAAAACGCCAAATAAAGCACATGACTGGAAATCGGGTTGAAATCACGTATGAACCTACAACCGGTGCCCGTGTATACAGCGGTAGCTGGCGACCTGTGTACATTTTTTGGCAATTCGTTGCAGCTTAACTATACCATGTCAACAGAACCTGTTCGCTACTCAAATTGTTCAGAGCAAGATATCTTTGCAGAGTTCACTTGTTATCATCGTCAACCAGTGATGGTAGGGAGATATCATGCTGTTACGTGAGTATGGTAAGAGGACGATTAACGATTTCGCTCTGCAAACGTGTATGCAAGTTTATTTCGTCCACACTGCAGAGTGACTGCTGCTGCGACTATGAAATAATGCTTATGCCGACTTCATTTTGTGATATGACGCTTAGTTTAGTCTAGTACGAATTACGGTTACCTGAACATCTAGGAACCACTTTGCACTTCATTGGTAATAAAAGAACTGCAAAGTTTCTCGTTCTGACCTGCTTATATGTGTGAAGTTATACGTTCCAGTCGAAAGCGATCGGCTATTATTTCCACATTTCGGTGTCACGTTCCAGTTTTACTCACCATTAAATGACAACTTGGTTTATCAAAAGCCTTGGGCTATCTTGTTGAGAATATAGTAGGTAATATAACCAGCCATATAGACGCAACACACTGCTCATAAGGTTGCTGAATATTCTTCGACATCAGTTGAAGAACATCACAAACGGGAGATTCAGCTGGGATTCAAGTGAATCTCCCGTGTAAAACAAGTTGGTATGCAAACGAGTATATTTTCGAATAAACAGCGGTAATTTTTATCGGACATCTGATGTGAGCAAATTTGTTTATAAGATACACGACTTCTCGTTAATTCGTCACGTTTATTCATTTGCCAACCCCCAGCAGTTTCGTAAACTGAAGAATTGACTGAATTTTTGCTGTGTCTATCTTCAGCAGTGGCATATTACTGTTAAAACATTGTTCAGTCCCAAGGAGAACGCCCTAATTTTTTTCCGAACGTAACGCACAAAACAATGTACAGATTTGTGAATGTTACTGGGAACGCGATATTATTTTCCGGAAAAAAACTTTGAAAATAGTTTCATCGGTTTATGTGCCTTCTGCGTAAATTTCACTCCCTGGTTACCATTAAGTTTCTTGGCGCATCGAAACACTCTCTCACTGTTTTTTTTACTTGTCTGAATTCAAATGGATTCTGCAACGAGAAATCACTGTTACACAACACAAACAGACACAATGACACTTTTTACTCAGCAAGGTTTAAATTTTGCACAGACTATTGGTTATTTTGCGGACGCACCAGGCAGTACGCCTAAAGTCCGATTTAGTAGGACGCTTGACGCTGTCTAAATCATTTTATTTGTGAATGCATGGTACTCAGGGTGGTAAAGGATGTAATGCGAAATGAGAATTATCTACTCGTTACGAGGAAGAAGAAGAAGCGTTTTTTGTTCTTTCCTTGCTGAAACGCCTCTGATCCCAATCTCTACAGTAATTTTCCTTCAACTGCCGGGGCTGTAGATGGCATTAAAAATCTAGTGCTCTGAGCGTAGATGATGGAACACTGACCGATCTAAATGACACAGACGAGTTTGAATGATGGAACAAAAAGATAAACCAATCTAAATAGAATAAAGCAAGACAAAACAAGCGTTTCTGATCCGGTGGTGATTGGTGGTAAAAGCTTCATCTGTCCAGCAATGTTGGTTTACTACTTAGACCATTTTGGTCCGTTTGCAGTTTTTGTGTTCCAGTGACTCACCAACGTCATGTTTCTGCATTCTGTCTGTCATTTGTAAGCTAGGACCATTGTGTGACGATACACTTTACTACAGGTTCCGTGTCTTCAACTCATTTGCAAATTAACACCAAGTTAACTTGCAAAAGAGTGCACAAATTCAGTTACACACAATTTGGTGTTCAGGTGGGGAGTGACTTGCAGAATCTCGAGAATCAGTCCTACCCAATGAACCCCAAATATGGCGAAAGGTTTTTATCAGCCCTTTAAATTATGCTCGATGATCCTTCTGACCCTGTATTCCTTCCGACTTGTTGCAACCCCTAGACCGGATATTCACACTATAAGTCTTATTAATGAAGGCTAGATCCGTCTCCTAATATGATGACGATTGTAAGTCTGCATCTCCATCAGAGTAAACCAGGCAAATTAGTCTGTGGACATGGAACACTTCAATTCAACAGAAATGAAACTGAAACCAGGCTGTAGATACTCGTCCTACAGGAAGAAAGTAGATCAACTTAGTCGGCAGTTGCCACTTCTCCTCATTCAGCTACACACTTTCTTTGTCAGCAAATCTACCTGTTGACCTTTCAATAATCTACATGCATTATGGACATGGCACTATGGATACAATGTCTTAAGCAAAGGTGACGGTACATTGACTGTTCGAATCAATACGGTTAGTTTTGAATGATGTGCCCACGGGGTAACCAATCCAAACAACGTAAAAACAAGGAGATGTGGATTTTTGAATCGATAGAACTCGGAGCAGCTTACCAGGGATGGAAAAGAAGAGCAGCAATGGAAGCATCAGTATCAGAGATCGATTCATTTGGACAAATAACGACTTCTTGAATGAAAACGAACAGTCGTACATTTATACTACACCAGGGCAACTCGGTGAATCGCGGCCAAGCTAAGAACTGCGTCCACGTGTGGCCTGGCTGAAAAAGCACTATTTATCCATCAACTCAGTTCTCAGCCACTGTATCTCAAGTTACGTGTGTAATTAAAACCCTAAGGTGGTTTGCCATGCAGGAAGCAAAACAATGGAGAATGTGCAAATTGATAGTGGTCATCATCAGTATCCTAGACAATTCATATGCACCTTGCTCACTCAAGTGCATCAGTGCTACATAGCTGAGGGGTCACGGAGCGAGAAAGCGTTTTGGCCTGAAACTGGAGTCGGTAGGAAATACGTGCAATATAGAATTGCTAGGAAATTAGATTGATTTGAAATTTCGAGGATTTTTGGGGCACGACAGCATCATCGAAGCAATGTCCCTGCGGCTTTCTCTAACCCGATATTCTTAGGTCTCCAGATGGAGCGACTCAACTCGCAAATGACGGCCGCTCTCCCGCACCGCTGTCTCATGTGGGACTGGTTGCATCACGTGTCCTGTATGGTACCCCAAAGACAACTCATCCTGACTCAGCAGAGATTCGCCTCAAAGTAAAAATTACAAATACACCCTTTAAGGTTTACAAACCAGAGGTTTCCATTTTATACTTTGTTAAACAACATGGTTTCTACGGAGGCTTTCTAAAGGTAGACCTTAGCTTCAATGAAATTCGTTTCCAATGTTGAATTTTGTTCACATCTCAACGATGCCGGCATTAACTACCTCTGTGATGGCAAGGTCGGAAAATCAGGCCTTTAAGGTACCGATTAGTTCGTCCGATGCGCTATACATCTTACCTGCGAATTCTTCATCCTCAGACAAGGTGGGCTGATCAGGTGTTACGAACGGACGACTAGGGTTTCGAAGTTTTTCCTATAGGCGACCGAAACTCCCTACAAAATGAAAAGCACACTTGTTATATTTTATTCAGTTCACGGTCTCCCGGAATGTGAACCGTCTAATGCTATTACAAATAAGACTGAATAAAAAGGGAATAAGATACCAGAAAAACTCCGACAGTTGTAAAAAACCTCCACATGGTCCATTTTTAACCTCAACACAGTAGAGATTGCGTTCCTAAAGGGTATATATATATACATAGTGTGATGAGTTGAACAAACCCATTTGCAACCAGACAGCACAGCAAATGAAATACTGTCCGGCAAGTGAATTTAATCAGCGCTGTTTTATCCTTGCTGGGACTAGTCAGTGGTACGCATTCCGTAGATTTCTGGTGGTATTCAAGCCAGCTGAACACTGTTACCGTTTAGCCACTAGTGCCTGATCACTTGCTTGGCAAGCCAGTATGCTTCAGTCGCACAGTCTTTGCTTGTGTACATAACTCCGACCGAAGAAACATCTTCTGTGTGGGAATGTTTATAGAAAACGCAGTCATACTTCAAATCTTGAGTAGCTTCTCCAGGCATCCAAAAGTATCACAGACGTTGTATAGAAATGCTATGCTTTTTATTGCCACTCCTATGATGAACTCATATGGAGCAGTCAATTTTTATGCATCTTGCATGTGGACCGGAGATCACATAATGTAAAGGCGAGGTCTTGGACCGGACTCGAACCCGCGATCCTTTGCTTGCTGGGCGGTTACTCAGCAAACTGAGCCACCTCTGATGCTGTCCCATGCCACACATTTGCAAATAATTCCCCCATTGATTCGCCACACGTCCCTCCAATAGACCAACAGCATATATCTGTCGGCGCCGTTACTAAGCCCTTGTTCAATTCTGCAATAAATCAGGCCTTGATGTCGTCCGGATGCCCTAAACTTACTGGTGTCAAATGAGCGTACAAGAGATGGAGATTTAAAAAATCGTGATGCACCGACTTTGGGAGCTGTGGCGCTACCAACTCTTGACGCATTGTGTAAGTCGCAACAGGAGTTCACTAATGGCACTGAGGGGCACAGATTTCTGATACATTAGGGAGAATTCTGACGAACAGGTGCGGAACTCAAGTGTACGTGTGCGAGCATTGTCCGCGGTTGCTCAGTTGGAAGGGCACTTACTCGGTACGCAAGGGCTTACGGGTTTGAGCCCCGTCCAAGAACCCTGTCTTGTTTGCAAACATTCCGTAAACTTGGGCCAATATTCGGGCTTTCCGAATTCCTGTATCTTCCGCACCAACGATGAATGGCTCAACCAGAGTCTGTATGCGCATAGGATATGAAAGCACGAACAGGTCAGTTTTCCTCCACATTCACCCGCAAATGTCACCTATCATACCAAATTGACTGTCATAGATGCAGGTTTTGTGCTTGTCATTGGTCTTATACGGGTGTAAGTGGTGACTACCTCGAAAATGTTCTATCCAACCATTCTGAAATTGTTCCATTATCCAAGGATACCATAAATCGCTGATGGTATTACTGATAACAATACAGTCAAACTTTGTTTCATATAGTACTTAGGTCTAACTCATTGATGGAGTGAAATTATTGGTCATTGAGTGGAAATGGTTAGCGTAATCAGATGGCACCTAACACCAAACCTTTGTGTCTCATATTTTGTTGTCCTTCCCAAGCTCCAGTTTCGCTAAATACATTCATTTGCAAATCAATTTGATTTTTACAGGAGACTCAACCGAATTCCAACTGAATCTTTCGTTTATAACTTTATTGTCCCACTGTATTCCTTTCGGAATGACGACGAACATTAAAAACTGATGGCTTCTATTCATCAATAGACCTCTGACCCAATTGCATCAGAGGAGACTGTTTTGTGATGGCATGCATGAAGCAATACCAAACTAGCCTTCGTTGGTTCGATGCATTCCTCACGTATGTTATTTCCTATCCTGAGACCAGAGACGATTAGCATTCCCCTGGTCGCATTTGTCACTCCGCTTGGTGTGGCATGCACTTTGCTTTGCTATTGTTCTGGGTTATGTACTTTAGCTGTGTTTGGCGCCCTCACTAAGCCTGTGAACCCTCACGAAAAACATCCGTTCCAGTCTTGATCCAAAACTCTGCCACTATAGTTCTGTAAGTCGCTTGTATTTTTCCCATCCAGGTGGGTGAGGAGGGGAGTCAGAAACGCATTCCAAGCCTTTCATTGTCCATGATTAGAATCAGTTAAAGCACCTTATAAAACTGATCGCTAAACGCTTCCCGGTCGGTTCTAAAATGGAAGTTGCCTGACCTGTAGCTTAGGTTGTGTTGTGACAAGTCTCGGTGGCTCACCCGGTGAGTCGCTTTCCGTGGTGACGCTGTCATGGTTGAAATTTTGGCCTTTTGTCCAGCGCTTCTGATTGTTCGGAGCTGAAACTTGAGGATTGTTGGCAGTCCTTCATACTCAGGTCCAATGTGTTCAGCTAATCTGTGTACAGTTAGTCAAGCTGACATCTGTGGGAATAATCAAGATTCCATGCTGATTCCATAAACCCCAGTTCTGAAAAGCCAAGGAGGAGCGCACGTATGGAGTGTCATAGACAAAGCTGGACTGGATAGAGATACACAGTCTCGCAACAGTTAGACTCCAAATTCGTAGGACTAACGATGTAACGCGTGGTTCTCAACTACGGTGATAGAAACCAGTTATCCCGGTAAGTGGCTGGTGTGCGCTTATCTGCTTCCCAAGTTAGCATCGGTTTACGGCTGCCTCTTTCATGGAACTCATCTGAACATGAGATGGCTGAATAAAATTACTGCAGTACGTCATTTTTACATCTCAGATGATAGGTACACTTCCGGATTTTCGTTGGTGATCAGTCCACTTATCTCCTCAGAAAAAAATGGACAACGTAAAAACATAAGGAGAAGATTCAAATGGCATTCTCGGGTTTTCAAAATGGTTCCCGTCTGCCTGCCTGATGAAATCGGAAGTGGAGTCCTTTTTTTCAGAAAAAAGTCAAAGACTCTAATAGAGTTGATTCGCCCACTCGAAGCTGGATTTACAAATTCGACGTAAGTTGAGCCCGACTTTCTAGTCCTTAAGTGTGCGATGCGTTCGTTTCCTTTATCCCTCAAGGAAGCATGCCTTCCACCCCAACTCCTTGTTTTTAATGGACAAACTGCAAAATGGGCACACAAAACAAGACCTGTGTACATCGAACCAAAGTTACATAAACCTCAAGGTTTCTAAAACGAGTCCCCTTACGTGACTAGAAACTATCCAATACGGGTCACGAAATCGGTCGCAGGAGTGAGCACACTGTGGCCTCCTAACCTGACCACTTAGTTAACATCCGTTTGTCATTTGTGCGCTGCGTCGTATGCAAAGTCCTTTCGGACTTTTTTCAGTAAGAACCACAGTGAGGCTCTTCAGCTGATGTCATCCTGCTCAAACATGGTGCTAAAACCATATTTCAGTCATATTTAAAGATACACGCATATTTGTTTTACCCATTTTTCTTAAGGTCCTCTGGTTTTTCTCGGTCTTCGTTTCTTCGTTGCATTTGCGATAAGCTATCAGTACGCAGCATGTGTACATTGGTGTCCAGACTAAGGTCGATGGCCACTGTCACTTTGCACATTATCTTTTGGTTTGCTTCCAAGAGTATACACCTCCACAGAGATTAGATTACACGTGTAATTTTAGGTAGATTTGCTGACAGTCGCGTTGCAGGACGACAAATGTTTTCTCAACCAACCAATTTGTAAATGCAATTTTCGGATTGACTGCGGTGCAACGAACTGCCTCGGTGTAGTATAAAAACATGACTGCCAATTTCTAACTTATCCAACCTCAAGTAGTCCAGATGAATCGGCTTCTGATACTGCTGTTGCCAGTGCTGCTGCTCCTCGCCATTCCAGGTAAGTTTCTCTGAACTAGGCGCACGATTTTCGCTAGTTGCTTCTCGAGCATAAAATCCCCTTTATCGTTTTCTTTTTACCTGGGAGTAGCTACCTCACTGGCTCATCAGTGTAACCCGAAAGTGTCATCTCGATTC
The DNA here is from genome assembly GCA_004794785.1 of Opisthorchis felineus. Taxonomy (NCBI): domain Eukaryota; kingdom Metazoa; phylum Platyhelminthes; class Trematoda; order Opisthorchiida; family Opisthorchiidae; genus Opisthorchis; species Opisthorchis felineus. The sequence continues at coordinate 529,786 of SJOL01007113.1, forward strand.
ATCAGTTTTGCTCAAAGCATTGTGTATGTAATACCAAAGGCCGACAGATCATGGGCAAACCAATATTCAGGTGGGATGACAATAAAAAAATGTACAGCTGAAGGAGGAGAACTAGTAATTGTTGATTAATTAGTATTTGTTTTTTCTCCTGGATTCTGTTTTATTTCTTCTGACTGGAAACGCCCTACTTCCACAGACTAATTGGCCTGATTCACTTTGATGATATTGCGCATGTGATGGTAATCGTGATAAAGGACGGACTTGACCGTGCCTTGATCGGGATTGTGATATCAGTACCCTTTGCATGGGCTGTGATAAGTCGGAAGAAAAAGGAAACACGCGGTCTATCTATCTATCATCAAACCATTGTGTAGAATCGGGGGGGGGGGGGGGGGGGGGGGGGGGGGGGGGTACCGGAGCATGACACCAGTGAATCATTAGGACGCCAAAAATGCGAGCGGGTCACTCTTGGCCCAAGTCCCAAACAAGCAACTGTGACTTGTGATGACTAGAGAGCATCTGATTGGTCACGGCTTCAGATACCTCTTATGGAAGAATCCACTGTAGTTTGATCATGTTATGTGGGTCCGTTAATGGTTTGCATACGTTTCTTCAAAATTTGAGTAGACATCCTCAGTGCATCCTGATTGTGTTTCCTCAATATAACCAGTCATCGCAGTTGCTCAACTGTAGTTGCACCTTGTGGAACTGCACACCCATTTGCGAGTGAACTTGATGTCAACATGCAACGGAACTGACTATTAGCTGCATCTCCCGCTAACACACTTACGCGCAAACTGGTGATGACGTAGGGAATAATATTGATGGAAAATGATGAAGGAAATGATGGGCTCCAACAAGCGCGAAACCTGTAGCGGGTTGTCAAACAGTTTCCATCAACCCTTTAAGTAGTGTTGTGTTAAGAAAAAGCAGTGTGGCCTTTGGAACAGCAGGGTCTGTGCTATTTTCAGGTTATTCAGGAATAGTTCCTTCTTCCTTCGTTTATTGTTACAAATCGTACAACTTTAAAAATTAATGAAGCAGTAAATTTGTTACAATTAAATGCCGAGGATAAAGGTCGATTTTATTTCCAGAACGTGGAGAGTCTGCCTGCGCGGTATGGTGTACTGCGAGGAACCCCAACGATCCCAACTGTAACGACCTGAACTGTCCTCCGGCTCCAACAGACAACAGTACGGAGATGACGACGAACAACGGCGATGACGATTTTCAAAGTAATTAACCATTAAACGCCCGGCATTCATGATATACTGAAAAGTGGATGGTGTGATGGTTTCAAATATAGCATTTGGCAAGCGTCACTTACCGTTTTCTGGTTGCAACTGGTTAAGTATAACATCTTACAAAACATTTGAGAAGGGTACTTTCTATGCTGGTGTCAGAATAGGTATCCTTTTGGCACTAAGCCGGAATGTTGCCGAATAGGTCGAAACATACTGTTTTTAAACAAGGACTGAAACCATTGCAAGACATTTTGTATAATCCATCAATGGATCAAACGTACATTTCCACACTGAACATTGTGAGTCGATGTTGTCTTGTGAAGCGCAGAAGCTCGATTATTTTCAATGTCTTAACCACAGCGGCTGAAGTGTTGACACATGCCTAGGCTGTACTCGAGTTCGCTTGACGGTGAGCTTCAGTATCGAAAATATTCTGCGTACTAGCTTCTAGGATAAAAAGTTGGGTCACCATAGGATATCACGATTGAACAAATCGCCGTCATCTCGACGATTTCCGTGCACAATGATCAGACTTTGTATAACATTTAACTATGCATTTTAGTGTTGAATAGGAAAGTGTGAAAGTGCCTGCTGTACAATGGAGGTTGAACCAAAGCTGTCTGACTTTTCCGCAGATAGTTCAAGCTAGTGTCGAAGAATGCTCTCATAGTAGGCATTAAGAAACAGGATTCCGTAGTTTCTAGGTAACGTTTTTTACGCTGAATTTCCGTTATTTATGTTACCTTTTGGAGGATCTTCAGCTTCTTCATTCATTCAGGCGATCAGGAATTGAGGCTGCCGGTCCCAATAAAGCTTTGTTATCAAAAGTGCAAGTACCTACGGAAGTAGCTAGATGGCAAGGTCTGGAATTACTTGCTGTCGGATGAATTTAATCAACACCAGCAGAACTCTATCAATTCAGTTTGAATCCTTACCACATTGCTGTAGTTTTTATACCTTTATAGTATATTACGAGATTCCCCATTAAAACTTTCCTGCCCGAAGGTAAAGCTCAATGTGTTAAATTCACCAGTGGTTGAAATTATCCTCACAAAAGTTTTTTTAGAAAGGGACTTTTGTTGAGCTGTACCGCATGCTGTTTCTCACCAAGCGGTGGACAGTCATCCTAGAGTGATAAGATTTGGAAATTCTTCCGGTCAACCATGGTATGACTGATATCATTGATTGGGCCGATTTTCCTGAATTTGGGAAATCAGTTAGCGGGGCATAAAACTGAAGCATTTCTGTCCATTCACCCTCATCGCATGAATATCATTCCAAGGAGCCCATACACCCTGACTGATACCAGCTATTTCGGACATTACTTCTGATCCGAAGCTATATTCTAGCGTGATCACATTCACAATATTTGTTAGATCAAAAGAAAAGTTAATTTATCCATAGCACGAAAGATTATCGGTGTATACGCAATCAAGCGAATTTGGGTCTCCATATACACTCTTGCTGCAATCTCCTTTGTTCACTATGTAGCTTGTCTTTTCATTGGGTGCACGAATTCCTTCTCTCTTGAGCATGGTATGGATCTAAGACTCAATGAGTTGCAGCCACTCCACAAACTCCCCTTTGATGAGTCCCTAATTTCTGAGATACTGAAGGTGTTCTCATATTTGATGTAAATGATATGGGACAATTGCTCAAAATCTGAAGACAGGTCAGCACCCGGGTGTCCTGTTTATGGCTTATAAAAGAGGGGTAGTCTTCGAGACAGTCAATCACTGACGTGAACAGACATTTGTGTGAGTGCTTGCTTTGGATATCATATGCACGTTGAAATTGCTCGGATCCCTTGGAATCAGTAGCATATTCGTATTTTCCTCTCTAATCGCGATAAACAGGTTGCCCTGAGATTCCGCTGCTAAAATATCCAATAAAGTCCCTTTTGTTTGATAAGTCTCCCATGAAGCGACTGCTCAAAATCCGCAGACAGTGAGACCGGTCATGGGCTGTTTCAGTTCCAGCGATTTCATCTCGCTTATGAGATCCAGACAAACTATGCTTCCTTCATGAAGTACACTGCTTATAAGTTTGATTAAAGTTCGCAGAGACAATATTACCGGTTTCACTTTCTTGAGGCTCACTTGTTTTGAGGACGTATAGGGCGAGCCATACACCTGGTTAACACACCAACAAATTTCAGTTTGCAACTAAATACTACCTTCGCATATGTCCACTTTGTTATTTAATTAGGGGGTCTGAATGTTGAACCCCAAAACGGCAAAATCCGTAGTTGATTGCCGACCTTGTTGGAACCTTGGGAGGAATGTACCATGTGAAGACCACAATTTTTATTTCGGGAGAAATAAAATAGACCGGCCAGAGATAATTTCGGTATTATGTGAAAATGTTTTCAGAATGATGGTTCGTACTTTGGTCTTTGTTTGCCCCTCAGTTTCCAACTTTATGCACAATTTTATACAAGTAGATAATACACCTTATATAACACATACTTGCCGATGGTTCATATCAATGGGCTAGTGAGAGTGGCTTTATCTTGTTCAAGATGAACTTTGTACAAACGTTGAGAATTGAAACAGGTGTCCTGCCCGCTTTCTGTGTTAGCCAGCTACCTAGTTAGTCGGTGGCTCAGTTGGTGGTAGACAGCGGTACATGAACTTCCGGTCCTCTAGGACAGTGCCACTTCGTGCAACAGCCTGTTTTCCCCTAGCTACTTTCGGGTGAAATGCTCATGCTAGTTGTTGCTTGGAAACGTTTGTCGTGCCTTGTTTTAACTTCCCTGTGTCTTCTAAAAACCATCACTCCTGATCCTCACCGTGGTCGACCGACTGTTCAGTGGATTTAAATAAGACCCGTTCGCGAAGCTGTACTCTGTACCCCTTGTTTTTGGAACGTAACTTACTAGTTCTTCTCCCCAGCCGGCCTGGAATACCCTCCAGGTAAACAGTAAGTCTCTTTCGCATCGAAGCAAAAAAAGAAGCATCTTTTTGCTTGTTTGCGGATCCAATGTTTTCTAAGACCTCTCAGTGCTTTGTTTTCAGTCCTTTTAAGTAGCTCCAACCGTTTTTTGCATTTACTGACAGGAAGAAAAGCAGGTCCGGCCGGGTATAACAAAAGAACAGTGCTCTTAAAAGCCTATGCTTTATGTGATCCAAGAATCTGCAAATAGCCCAGAAGCTTAGTTTTAATGCCTATTTGAATCCTTAACTGACTTATGATACCGTATTTCCAGTATTCAAAACCCATCCTCCAGGACCGACTCTCACTGTTGGGACGCTGTGTCTTATATAGTTGGTCGAGAGAATCCAGTAAATGGGTAATTTTTTAAGGTGTCCTAAGAGCTCCGCGGATGACCCAAATCTTCACAGATGAGAAGGTGAAGCCTGAGTTCATTTATCATCATGCAGCGACACGATTATAGCATCTTTGAATTCTGGTGGAAATCCTGTCATCCGCCGGATGAAGTTAGTCGACAGGACCTATCTTGCTGTCGGTTTCAGCATTTGGCGCTTGAAGTTGTTTCACGCTTCGGTCAGTAGGTTGAATGGACTGAAGCCTGTCAGTACAGAGGCCAGCTGATGCCTGCACATCAATCTGGTTTTCAAATCCTCCGGATGCTCTGCATCAACCCACTTGCTTCCGCCAATGGAGTCGGCATAGTGTGGCTTTTTAGGTTGAGTTTTTGGCTCTATACGAATGGGATGACCACCAGTTACACAGTCTGCTCACTGCACTGCAAGTGTGACCCACACCTCTGGAGCATGTTGCTGACGAACGATAACTCAATTAAGCAGGTGCAATTGGTCACTGCTGGGATATGTCCATCTGCCGATGTATTTCTCTTCAGGGAAAGTGTAGTGTTATTGATGGCAACCAAGTACGTAGCGAACAGTCGGAGAAGTTTTTCAACATTAGCATTTATAGTCCTCATACCACGGCGTCTGATAAATCATGGCCACAGGGAACAACCTCGACCGACAAGTATGTTGAATCCACTTAACAAGATGACTTTGTCGTTTTTAGGGGCTGATGGAGGCAGAGTATCAACTTTGGTGTAAAACCTTGTGGGTTTTTTTGAGCATAAACTTGGAGCAGGAGAACTGATTACGGTCGTGTTACTGGAAGTGATCAAACTCAGCCGCAGCGGAGCCAGAGGCGGATTGATTACACGGAGTTTCAAAGCGAATATTTTCTTGGTTTGATCGGATAAGGTGAACTGATGCCACGATCTCGTCTTTAAACTGTCGGATAGCCAATCCAGTAGAATATGCTTCTGGAAAAATACCTTCATCAGCTGACCGGGTTTTGCTTAGTGACAAAGATTTCATAACTTTTGATTTCCGTCGGAACCAATGAGTTGCACCTTGAAGAACGATTGGTCTGAGTCTGACGTCTTTTAGTTTAACAAAGATTGGTTACAGTTAACTCCACTAATTCATCTTCACGGAGTCATGATTAATCTTTTGAGTAAAATTCCATAGGGTTATAGTAACGTATTTACCCACCAAGGCAAAATCATGAATAAGGATTCAGTGAGACAGCCACAAGACAGAGCAAGAGATGACAATATTTCAGTGGGTTATTTGAGTTGCAAACATAAGACACTATGTCAGACTTTCTGAAACCGGCGAGCCTATTGGCGTCCAGCTGTCTGTCGGATACCATCGCTTCTCGTTACGGACGCCTTATGTGAACATCCTTGCCAGATTGAAGGCATCATCTGCAGGTGGTTGCGGGATTTGCTGAATATGGATTCACATATCTCCTTTTTGAACAGTCCTCCTCCTGACCTGGAGTAGTTATTCCGGTAAGTCCATACCAAACAGGGAAGCACTGAGCTCCGGTTTCAGTGTTATTAGAGCTTCGTAGCAGTGCATGTATTTGGTTATGCCGGGATTCGAACCCAAGATGTCTAGCATGCTAGACGAGTGCATAGCCACTACGTTACCAGGTCGAGCTGGTACGCGTAAATTACCAACTCTAAACGGGCGAACGTGTTCACACTTGAGTGCTTAACAATATAAGCATACACGTACGGTCACACCTCTATCCGGCGGGTCGTTCGACGGAGGGTTTACTGCGCGTTGCTCCCTCGTTTGGTAAGACTATGAAAAATTTCTCATTTTTATTAGTTAGTTTTGTTGGTTCTTGAAAATAAAAGTTCATTGCATGAGGATGTACCCCCTTCGAAGGAGCTCTATATTACCACAAGGGTGAATATTTCGGAACTCTGAGAAGCCATTTCATTGTAAAGGGGATTTGCCTTGTGCATGTCCGTGACCTATATGACAGAGCACTTAATGGTGGAAAGTATATCTTCGTCTGCTAAATTCGTATACAGCTCCTTTGATTACGAAATCACTTAGCAAAATTCAATACAGTTTGAACTCCTCACAGACTAGTGCTAAGACATAAACTGATAGAAAGTGAACTTCATACAGGTCTGGCATATTTTTTCGGAATCGCCTGTTGCAACAATCTATCTCGATGGGTCCCTGCACACATAATTGATGTGGCTAACATTCAGGTGCCTGTGAAGCCAACTGAACGCCCTGCAATGGCTGAAGACCCAAGGCCTTACGAATGGAGTGTGAACAAGAAGGACAGTTCTAGAACCATCCGTGGGCCCAACTGGTGGCCCACATTTGCCCACTCCAGTAAGGACAGCTAGAAGTTTGAGACCCAAGGTACGTGCGAAGGATGGTTCGGGCCTGCACCTTTCATAAGGCGTGCTTAAAACACACATGTGGTCAGCTTTTCCTAGTTAGTGATCAGATTGGTCTGTCCTCTAGTATACAGTGCCTGCCATTTAGGTTGATTTATATACATGCATTGGTGATATAATACCTTACTTACTGGGCTTCTGCTCATGAGCTTTCTTTCTGTTTTCCAACCGCAGAAATTGTCGTAAACACCTACCTTCGACGAATCGCTGTCCCCTGATACTTCCATAGCGTGCATACAACAATCAGACAAAAATCCACCAAATACTCGCATGTGGACATTAATTTGGTCTTGAAGGAAGGCTCAGCTGAATCCGCCTGAACCTCTTGTTTACAAAAGTTGTCTTCAACAGAACATGTCACACAAGGCTGCCTCATGTTTCGGTTGGTACGATATTCGAGGTATCACAATACATTATCTAGACGTAACACTACTCACAGGGTTGCTGAAAACTCTTCGACAGCCCATAAGATCGGCGGAAACTTGTGGTCTGCGCCTGCCTGATGAGCTTCAAAAAGGGTGATACCGGTCGTGAGCTGTCGAAGAGTATTCAGCGTCATTGTGAGTAGTGTTTGCCCCTAGACAACCCAAAATCCAGTTCATTACAATACACCAAATAGATGTTGGTCCAAAATAATGCAACGCGGTAACATACATACTACGTAAAAGTAGATTGGTAGTAAATACACCGAGATAACTCAAAAACTCTCGTCAGGGTTTGCAGTTCTGAAGCGTACCTCTGAACTATATACGCAATGGCGGACACCCGTAATGGTTTTTAAGACAACGGATTATACAGAGAGGCTTGAATACAGCTTGAAATACACGTTTTACAGAAACACGAGCGGTGCCGAGTAATGCGTACACAATCGAGACCAAATCCTACTTTGGTATAATGCCGTGGGTTACCATCGTTCAGCTGTAAAACCTTTTCGGTGCCTTGCTGCCATACCAACGAAAGAAGGCACGAGGGCTGGGATACTGTCAGGCTGACCAAGCCTAGACAGAGGCAGTCGGGATACTGAAGTTGGGTTCGAACCGCGGACCTTCTGACCTGTAAGCTGGCGCCTTAGCCACTGAGCCATCTTGAGCTCCGTGGGTTACCATACAACAATGGGAACAGCCCCCCTAATGTGGGTCATCCGACAAAACCAAAGAAGTTGTACGCGGAAGACGAGCTAGAATGAAAATGACACACAAGAGCGTCTGGCAACGCTGTGAACGCCAACGAACCAGTGGGAAAGGCAAAGGAAGCCAGTAACTGACTGGTTGGAAGACCCAAATGCTAAGACAGGGTAGCACCCGGTCACTGGCTCAGTGGGACACTATGGCTGATGAACATGTTCGCTCCGTGACACATTGGCTGAAGGACATCTTGACTCAGGGACATATGGGTAAACAAGCCTGACAGTCAAGCATTCCGGTCGACGCAGGTTTCTGGGTGAGAATAAGTGGGGAAATTTGTCCATTAACAAAATGGGATTAAGAATAGAGGAATGAAGAGGATAAGAGTAATTGGTGGATGGAAACAACTTTGGTGGACATCTGGAGATGATTACCCGCCTGTGCATGATAATGTGACGACAGGTAACAGTATTTTTCGTGCAAATTTGAATGTATACCTAGTTTGATTAAGTAGCTGCACAATGCCTTCTCGAGTTACATTTGGGTACAGCAGCTGATATTCAGTCTATGCATCGTTTATGTTTTGCTGTCAGAGGCGGATATCCATTTTTCCTTGAGGTTCATGGCTCTCATAGTAACTTATCAGACAAGTTGATGATGAAAGCGAGTAACTAACCTGAGTTAGGCCAGAGGGACTCTCTTTTTTCTTCCTAAGGAAGGAAAGCCACTTTCTATGTCTGATCAGCGAGCACTCCAACCCTTCGTATGTTCTTTAAGGTGAATCAGTTTCCTTTCAACACCTTGGTAAATCTGCGTAAATCTGCTGGAACTAGTTCCATTCTACCCAAACGTGTGTAGTGACCAGAGCACAATTAGAGACAAGCTTATTTATCAAGCATGCTAAATAATTTCGGAGTTATTTATTGAACTGCTTTGTTTCGTGGACCTGTTTATTTGTTATCTAGGCTTCCAAATAAGTTTAAAAAATTACCTGACAAGGTTCTGAGCAACTGGTATCTTTAAATTCAGCAGATTAAAAACGGAACGCCACAAATTTGGACAGGACAACCAGTGCTGCTCGTCAAACTTGCCATTTTCTTCGATTACTTAACTAGGTTGAATAAATAGCGTCTTTGTGGCACTCACCTTCCGTTCATTACCCTGATGGAAAATTTTATTTATTCAACTGTTTAGTACGTAGGCCTTCGACCGCCACTTAGGCATTAATCAATTTTCAGGTGTTGGTGGTCGCGGAATTTTGTAGAATGCGTATTCACACGACTCTCATCTGAACAGTCGTCCTCCTGTCCTGGAGCAATCATTCTAGCGAGTTTACACCAAAGGGGGAAGCACTGGACTCGAGTGTGGATTCACCATTAATCAATTGTGCCAATTCGGTGGATCGCCTAACCAGGACGGCTGCTTCTGTGGTCCTTCTGTCGTATTCAACTTTTGAACTACTTGATCTGCGGCTAGTAATATAACGTTTTGTCTGAAGCAGAAGAGGATAGGGCTGGTGAGGCACACCTCGTGCCATCATATCAAAACTAAATACAACAGGTGCAAAGGAAACGAAGTATGGATACAACCTTGGTAGCTGAAAAACTCAAGGACTCGTTCAAGGTCACATGGTCAGCGCCATGGTAAAGTGAGCTTGGACACCGGCTTAGCTGCCGGCACGTGAACAACGGTGTTTTGGTGATTGCGAGAAAACCGAGTTTGATTCACACGGCAGACTATCAAACGAACCATTCGGATTTGATTTGCTACCCGCCTAAATCAGGCTTCTGGCAGTTGGTGAAGGCGGTATTCGTGCTATCTGGTTACACTGTGTAACACTCCCTGCAATGTTTTTTTTCCACTGAGATCTGGAAGTACTCATCGACAGGCGCTACCGTATCTCGTATGTTCATTTGTTCCCGCAGCTGCAGGCAAGCTGTCGACTAACGTATGGAGCGCAACATTTAGTAGGCCTATGTGCTCATTTTCTGAGAAATATTGCCCGATTCAGGAACAGAAAATGCAATTTGGCCGCTGGGTAAGTGTACTGCAGTCCAGGTGCTAGTCATTGGCAGACACCAGTGGTTGGGTGATCGCTTTCGAATGGAAGTGTAAACAAGTGTAGGGTTTTATTTTATGTCTTTGGTATTGTTGCATTTTACTGCGAGTGTAATGAAAGGATTCCAGGTGTTCACCAAAAACGTTTTGGGCCAGAACACCTCTTTTCGAATGCGGTCTTCGGTAGAAATGTTCTTTAAAAGCGAGACTTTCGTGAACAGCAATGAAGCATCTGAGGATGGCTTAAGATTCTCATATCTTCAATGTGGGTGATAAAACAAAATGTGTCCTATGAGCTGTGGATGGCTTGAGTCGTTCCTGACATGTCACATAACTTGGTTACGTCAGTCTAGAACGACCGATTTCGGTGGAAGTGAAAAGATGCCAGTTGTTTTGCCTCCGGTGGAGCCCGTGGAACTGATTTTAAGTTGCACGATGAAGGGTGAGTTCCCGCTTTGTGGACTCTTTTACAGACAACTAGACGCACTGACCATGAGCCCTCCACTTGGTCGAATTCCAGAAGATGTATTCATGTCCCAATAGGAAAGTATGGTACTGGCCAATACAGCAGAACGTTTTAATTATTTTGGAGGATACGTTTATGATACTTACACACTGTGTGATAATTCTATTGATTCCATTTCACTTCTGGATGCTTTCAGCGGGACGTATCCAGGTATACATTTTTCACAAGAAAAGGAACTTGAAAAACAGCTTCCCTTTTTCTAGAGTAAGACCGGTACATTAAACAATGCGCACATCCAAAATCAACACATTTTCGCACGTTTTCCCTTCATGTTCAAACATAATCTTGTGGACTTTCTACATGATACAGCCGTAGGAATGCGCTGGGCAAAACTCTTAGGAAAAAGTGTAATTAATTGGAAAATATGTTTTTAGAAAGTGGCTATCCAGAAACATTTCTAAGAATGCACCTCAAACTGAAACCTCTCAAAGAAGCTATAAGTGGAGCAAGATACAAATCACTTCAATTCTGCCTTCCAGAGACAAGTTCTTTCGTCCGACCAACTCATTTGTCTGCTCCTCTGGCAACAGTTACACTTTTAGTACAGAAAAGCAAACGAACAAGACAGCCAAACCAACTATTATGCACGGCTGGTTCATCCCAGAACATGCTTGTTCTCACTGCCTTGTTCAGACTGATGTTTTAAACAAGGCAATTGCCAAAGCCTATGTCGGATCTCGCGTCTTTTGTAATGCGGAACAGAAAACCATGCCAGGTAAATGGATCTGTTGTTGATACCCGACATATGATTTACGTTACAACTGCTTTTGGACCATTTTATGAATTACCAACTGGGATACCAAAATGTTTAAAAATTTTGCTTATTTCTCTTGTGAAAGTTATTCGTGCTCATATTTTCAGACCCATGCTTTGTATACAGAGCCGTTTCGTTCAGAATCTATGTCGCGGTTAGCAAGACGGTAGCTTGTTGACTCACCAAATTTACATCAGCCTTCTCAGTCCCGACCACTTGTAATGGTTATCGGTTTAAACCACTTCTAAGTTTACTCGCTATTTTGGTCGATTTCGTTCAATCTTTACTCATACTCTTGAACTTGACGAATAAACATCCAAAAGACTACCTTCTCTCAGAGAATATTGTTCCCTATTGGCAATGTGGGATATTTCAGAAAGATTTTCTTCTAAAATCCGCTCACTTATTAAGGGAGGCTAATAATTGCTGACACAGTTCTGCAGGTTAACATCCAGAAAATTTGCAAATATGCGTCTGTTTGACTGACTACTGCTCGAAACTAATGAGCACTACTTATTGTGGGCACTGTTGCGAACATCCCCGTCAGCGCGAATGACAGGAGTCGAGTTTACTTGCTTGATCACGAGTCACGAGCTGATGGGCATCTCAAGGCGAATTTGAGAAGTTTAACCAATCTACTCGATTGCTAGTATTAGCGGAGAGTCTGTCGATTATTGTACAGAATAAGTTGCGCATTCTCCTACTTGACTGAATTCAACATTGGATTGAAAGCCGCCCTGATCGAATTTCTCGTTGGCAATGTTCATCAACCAACTCTGCTCAGTACGAAGACTGCTCCAAGCCTCAGTTTAACGGAAACTAAATGCACAGGAGTGTTCTTCCTTATCTACAGTAAAAAAAGACTGATCGAAATTCGTAGCCGTTTGTTTACATACACAGTGATACACGAATATACCGGACTTGACTTTATTAGGAATTCGAAACATCTCACTGAAAAGAAAAAAGCTATGCAAAGCTCGCATGAATAGACGCCCTGGACTTTCATGGATCACTCTGTTTGATGCAGAAGTGGGAATATTTCTTCTAGTGTTCAGCTGTCACATCAGATGATTTCGAATAAAATCCAAGTTGGTCATCACGCTGGAAAACACAACCCATCCATATCCGGAAATCGATGTCACCCCGATCACATGTCCACTCTGGTCAACCACGGGACCACCGCTATCACCAACTTCCGGAGTTTGGGAGTTGCTGTTCTCATTGGCACAGAGAGCACCTGTGGTATTGATTTGTATATCCCGCGGACACGGAGTAATGTTGACAAAACCTTAAATTCGGGTGAAATTAATCAACAGAACCTACCGAATCGAAGTAAACCTGTTGTTTCAGTTGAAGGATCCCGACCGAATCCAAGAACCAGTGAGTTTGGGGTTACTTGACCATGAAGCAAGTTTTCACGTTCCTCTTCCGTTGGATGTAACATGAGACGGCTTAGTTCAATGAAACCACGCTTCAAATGAAACGGTCTATCTGTGCACAGAATCGCAATGTCTGTTGCCCCACCCAACCCTATCGGATCTTCATCCTCTCCGTTTGACAACTTTTTGCATGCGGAGGTGTAAGACTCGGGATAGGATGCATCCACTATCGAGCGGAGTTGTACAGTATCGCTGTCACGTTGATCAAGGTCTGTAATATTAGCGTAGGCCTGCAAAGAATGGTATAGATCTGATGAGCAGTTGTTCAGCAAAATACAGACTTACTAATGACAATGTCTCTTCGTTTCGTGCTGAAAGCGTAAGCATGCATAACTGATAGTTCGTAAGTGCGTGCAAACAGCTGAAACCCACGTTGCACGTGAAAAACATCCCCGTAACCTCCATCACCCAGAAGACGCATGCTAGTCTCACTTGTAGGTAGCTGATGTTAGACAACAATTAGGGGCGGTCACCTTTAGCACCTTTGTAGACTCTTCACCCAAAAATATTCAGAATGGTAAGGTGAACATCTGCTGACCCAAATGGGAATGCTGTTGCACATGAACCCAAAGAAGCTCTCTTTGCGTGGCAGGAAAACCCCAGACCGCATCCACATAACATCTTTCAGTTACCCATGGTTTGGCTTATTTTAATCTACAAGATAATGATCATGGAAAACATTTACAGCACCATTTCTGGCTCAAAACTGGAGGCTTGGTGTACTGGGGCTTGTCACTCGAGGACCCAAAAGGGAGAACCAAACAGTTGAATCCAAAGGTGACTGTGTCGCGTAGGCAGGTGACCCAAATTGATGAGACGTCATGCCCAGATCATACCCATTTGGAACACAACGGTCAAGTGTGGTTTGGGCTGCTGTGGGCAACAAGGCAATTCACTTCTAGCATCGACGTGGGTTTAGATGCCCCGTAACCTCAAAGAACTCAAGTAGGTGCGGTAAACTTAGCGTATTCGCCAGTGTTTTGCCGGCAGCTTCCACACTATCCATGCTACAAAGGAACGTGGCTGAATAAAACGGCTAGCTGAAACAAACTGACAGAAAGACCGGCAGCCTAAACAACTATTAGGCTAGTGTATATTCTAGTTCAAGAGCTGAATAACAGCACCTTCCACAGCGTCTAATCTTCTGAAAAAGACCCATGTTCAACAGCTTTTCTTGGCAGCCAGTGAATGGGGTTTTTCACCGTATAAGAAACCGATGTTTTCAGACGAAGAGTGAGAAAGCAGCATCAAAGACTAGAAACAAAGCGTTATTGATGACGATCCACTGCACTTTAACGAAGGAACGTTTGTTCAAAAAACTGTTGGGTAAAAATGATATTGTGGTGGTCGCATCTTTCAGTCTTTTCCGCTAGACACAAAAATACGACCCTGGAAGGCCGGTTGCACAGAAAACGCCCAGGCAGTATCTTTTGTACACTGTCACACGTTCCCTACTTCATAGACTAGGCTAATCCGAAGCAGACATAGTCGATAGCATTCATCCTGAAGGACGATGAGTTCGCATGTTTTCACAATCCCAACTCGCTTTCTGATAACCACATTCGAATTTGCTGTTGTTAACATAAGAATCTACGGTTTAAAGAATGCAAATAGGTCGGTCATATTAATCACCAGCACCTGCCTTATAGCGCCATTGCTGCGTAACAACAATCTGCGAACACCAAATAAGCAATCTGTTGAGAATCCGAAGGACACATAGTTTTGCAGTCTAAGTTCGGTACGGTATCAGGAATTAAAAAGCTGGGTGGGGTCTACACCAAAAATATCAACATTCTATCTACATCATGGGACTTCCCTCTGGAGCGTGAGAAAAATCTCTCTGGAGGCAATAAAATGGCATAAGTTGAGTAGTCTATTATTGCCCATCGAACGAGCACTCGACTGATTACTTAGTTTAGATGTTAGCGCCCAAGCGCTAATGGACGATCAGCGGGCAGTGCGTGAACAGCTGGATGCCTGTGCGCACACTACTCGCCAAAATACGCATACACAGCTGACCAGTGGGGCGCATACGGGGTCGTGTTGAAAGCTTGTGTGGAGACTTACTCCACTATTTAACTGCTCGCTTTAAGTGACCGCTTCGCTGGATGGCTGCCCCTATAATGTCACGTCAGGCAATATGCACTTTTGAGTAGCGGTCCTTGGTAGGTACCAGTGCATGTCCAACCCGGGCTTCGATCGGTCATACCATTCCTGGTTATCGTTCATTTTCTAGTAAATTCGCCTGAAAAAAAGTAAGAAAGCGAGCCGACATGGTATAAAGCAAAACGTAAAGGGAAGCATAATCGACCGTGACCGTCGTATTCCTTGGTCTTCCGGTGCAAAATTACCAGCTAAACTAGGATGCTTGGGAACTCTGCTGAGCTGAGTTGAGCTATTAAGCAAAGTCCATAGGCGTCCAATATTCTACTCAGGTATTTTATCACTCTGAATATTGTATTTCATATATCTTCATCTCTAACCTAGTCATTCATGACCACTTATTTGTTGAAATCCACGTAATCACTACTTCACTCTCCATTTTATTATTTTCCAATACAGTTCTGTAAATGGAATTCGCTGTTTCCAGTATGCCGCTAGCCTGTTCTATTAGCTTCCTCGTCACCTGGTGCTACAAAGTGACCAGTAATTTTATATCACGGATGCTTGGCTGTACAGTGAATTTGAGTCGGATAAACTCGCTCGCAACGGCTCAATTCACCAGCGGAGCTAGTAAGGGTTTCTGTCCATGCAGGCTGACTGCTTATGGACCGTTGAGGGGTCACAAAATACGACTGTCACTCTTGAGACCGTCAGTGGCTGAGGTTTGCTTTGCAACGCTTTGGTTTTCACGCATGCAATTAAGTCAGCTTGAGACAGGAATTGAATATAGGCAGTGGGATGCACAATTAGAAAGTGAGCTTTGGTGGGAGGACCCAATTATATACAAGAACTACACCGATTGCCCTTCAGATAGAGCAACCATAAGGGCAACAGAAGTCACTTTCTCGAGGGTAGGATTCTCTCTAAAAGGTAAAGAATTATTTTGACCCGGACTGGCTATCAAATTTATTGATTTTTTTCATTCGTTGAGCATTTTACAACTTTGTTGGGTTGTTTGACTCACCCCATCTCTCGGCATGATTTGTCAAGGTGTGGTGAATGCCTGTTTTTGATCGTCTAATTTTTAGCCCTATCTGTTGCCCAGAGTCCCCGCTGCTTGTTGTGTGATCATATATGTTACCCACAAGATAAGACAGTGAGGTTGAGCTAACTCTCCTGTGTCGATGCAGTCACTCACTGACCACCACCCCTATTTGCGACATTGTGGAGGTTTCGGTGCATTTCGCACCCATTTGGTCAGTAGGCTGTACCACGTTTATGGAATCAATTTGAAACGGTCCTCAGCGCGAATTTGTGCCGGGAATGCTTAATCCACAATATGACATGTAAAAGCATACCAAAAACATTCATTAAGGCTAGCCTGAGGGAACGCTAGAGTTTATCACTTGCTTAGCCACATATGACGAAATCTAACTATTCCATTTATACAGCGTGAGTAGGTCCCGCACTCAGCGGCTGTAACTTAGCTTCAGTGTTTGCAATACAAAAAGCTTGCTGTTACTTGACATCCAGAGTCATCTAACTGTTGGTCTTTCTGATCTCTCACCTAAAAGCTTCCATGTTCATTCAAGCTTTCTTGTTAAAGATCTATGAGATCCATATTTTCAAAGCACTGGGTGCGTTCGATGTTTGAGTAGTATAAAACACACGATTTTAGGGCATACCAGCAGTAAGGCGCATTCACTCCTTCGACCTTTCAATTTCAACGCAAGCGTGGTCCTCGGAAGCTAACGTTCTGTTAAGGGGGTCTCAAAATATAATACTCGTTTCTTGAAGATACCACATATCCTCATCAGTATAGTTATGGAAAAGAGCATCTGGTTTGACAGTGTGAAAGGACCAATGTGGGTTCATCATTCAACAGACTGGAACTAATGCGACGACATTTCTGAAACCCGTCCACTCATCACCTGACGAAGTTGCATGCATAGTAGGCTTTGAACGCAGCATGATATCAGAAACATGCTGTTCCTTTCATCTGACCATAATCCTGCCTGAATCCTGCAAATCCGTATCGATGACATTTCGTTACTCTGGTCTGGGATGTCCTTCTTTTCTCAGGTGCATGCTCGCTATTGCACACTTGTGTTCCGCTGATGTCAATGCTAGTTGCAACTTTTCCCTTCCCTTCTACCAACTGTAATTTCGAATCTTTCGTTTTACCGGACAGATTCAACATCTTTTCACTTTAGTGTGCAAATGATACAAACTAACAAAAGGGAATTTCACAACAAGTTATGCGGAAAGGACTGTTCGGCCCTCTACTCACAATCGAAACATTCTGTTACTTGGACAGAGCTCAATAAAACGGGATACTTCCAGAGCCCCTTTTTTTATCCGGCATTGGCAAACATACGTCAAGAGGATTAAATATCAGCAAAATTTTACTGGGTTTCTCTCCCTAATCCCGATGTAACTCGGGGTGTGTCAACAAAGCACTGATCACTAAAGAGTGTAGTTCAGGAGTTTAGTACATTTTGGGTTCAGGTAAAACATAAGATTGATTGAAACTCAGGAACTGCCCCCAAATGATCGGCTCCGAGAAGGGCGAAACCGGTCATGGGCTGTCGAAATCTTTTCAGCAACCTTATGAGTAGTGGTCCTTCAAGAGACCACGCTGTTCCTTATGATGAGGAAGACATATTTCAGACAGAGAACTAGTGTTAGCATGCCAATCAGCTGCTGGCTTCAGGTTGAGGGATACTGGGGTTCAGTCTGAACAGAAAATAAAATTCTTTGAAGCCACTCAGGTTCTCTTGCACAACTTCGTGGACAATACCGTCGTTGGTCAAATGAGGCTATGTTCTAAGTGTTCATTCTCCCTGCCACCTTTTCATTTTTTCCCGTCAGAGTTACCCTTTCGTAACAAACGGCTTCAAAATGTGTCACAAAAGACAAGGTGAACGATCATCGTCTCATAATCGTACACCACTCCAAAGACAGGGTTCCAACAGCTTCGCTTCTTGATCGTCGACGGGATCGGTGAATTGTGCTCCCACGGCACACTTTCAAGTTTTAGATGCTCGTGGACCTACAGTTTGCTACCAGCTACAGTCGATCCATTTTATGGTGTCAAAACAGTCTAATTGTTCTTTAAATGTACCCAGTGCCTGAGGATTAGTCCTTCGTACGGCCATGGCCGAAGTTGTGAATGCTATTTCAGTCTGAAGCCCCAGATTACGCTGGGCTTCAGTCGTGATTTTCAGCTTGGTTGTTTGAAAGCTAGCGTCACACTAGGCAAGGATTGTCGCAGAAGTTGTGGATGGTCACACAATATGACCTCTGAGAACACATGATTGTTGACAGTTAGCACCTATACTTAGATCTGATCACTTGAAGGATTAGGCGGTCTAGTGAAGTTTCACCTGGAGTATGGTATTACTCAAACCTAATCAAAATGTGACTATTTGTGGAATTCTGCAATTCTTACGAAAA
>SJOL01007113.1:550528-595881 GCA_004794785.1 Opisthorchis felineus
CTGATGTCAATGCTAGTTGCAACTTTTCCCTTCCCTTCTACCAACTGTAATTTCGAATCTTTCGTTTTACCGAACAGATTCAACATCTTTTCACTTTAGTGTGCAAATGATACAAACTAACAAAAGGGAATTTCACAACAAGTTATGCGGAAAGGACTGTTCAGCCCTCCACTCACAATCGAAACATTCTGTTACTTGGACAGAGCTCAGTAAAACGGGATACTTCCAGAGCCCTTTTTTTATCCGGCATTGGCAAACGTACGTCAAGAGGATTAAATATCAACAAAATTTTACTGGGTTTCTCTACCCTAATCCCGATGTAACTCGGGGTGTGTCAACAAAGCACTGATCACTAAAGAGTGTAGTTCAGGAGTTTAGTACATTTTGGGTTCAGGTAAAACATAAGATTGATTGAAACTCAGGAACTGCCCCCAAATGATCGGCTCCGAGAAGGGCGGAACCGGTCATGGGCTGTCGAAATCTTTTCAGCAACCTTATGAGTAGTGGTCCTTCAAGAGACCACGCTGTTCCATATGATGAGGAAGACATATTTCAGACAGAGAACTAGTGTTAGCATGCCAATCGGCTGCTGGCTTCAGGTTGAGGGATACTGGGGTTCAGTCTGAACAGAAAATAAAATTCTTTGAAACCACTCAGGTTCTCTTGCACAACTTCGTGGACAATACCATCGTTGGTCAAATGAGGCTATGTTCTAAGTGTTCATTCTCCCTTCCACCTTTTCATTTTTTCCCGTCAGAGTTACCCTTTCGTAACAAACGGCTTCAAAATGTGTCACAAAAGACAAGGTGAACGATCATCTTTTTATAATCGTACACCACTCCAAAGACAGGGTTCCAACAGCTTCGCTTCTTGATCGTCGACGGGATCGGTGAATTGTGCTCCCACGGCACACTTTCAAGTTTTAGATGCTCGTGGACCTACAGTTTGCTACCAGCTACAGTCGATCCATTTTATGGTGTCAAAACAGTCTAATTGTTCTTTAAGTGTACCCAGTGCCTGAGGAGTAGTCCTTCGTACGGCCATGGCCGACGTTGTGAATGCTATTTCAGTCTGAAGCCCCAGATTACGCTGGGCTTCAGTCGTGATTTTCAGCTTGGTTGTTTGAAAGCTAGCGTCACACTAGGCAAGGATTGTCGCAGAAGTTGTGGATGGTCACACAATATGACCTCTGAGAACACATGATTGTTGACAGTTAGCACCTATACTTAGGTCTGATCACTTGAAGGATTAGGCGGTCTAGTGAAGTTTCACCTGGAGTATGGTATTACTCAAACCTAATCAAAATGTGACTATTTGTGGAATTCTGCAATTCTTACGAAAAGTGTAATAGCTATCATGACTTCCGTGTTATACAAACTTGCTGGAGTACTTTCATTTTAGGTTTCTCCATGTAAGTGTAGCCAGTCTATGGAGAGGCAGTGTATAGCTGTTTCATCCTTGTAAGGAATCACCAGCAGTACGCATCTCTCGAAACTCAGATGGATTCGAAGCCACGACCACTCGGCTAGTACCTGAGCTCGTTTGACCACGATCGGCTGATTCCCGACTGTTATCCCTCACGCTTAGACAGGATATGTGCCATTCCTGCTTTTATCACGGAATCCACATCAAGTGTTTACATTTTGCTTGGCTGCTCGACTGACGGCCTCTCAGATGGAAGGTCTCAGTAGCCGAGTTTATTGTTCTTCCTTCTGAGCTACTAATGGTTTATCAGTAGCATAAACTTTGGGAATTCTCACTGGTGCCGTTCGGTTGTATGGTGCATCAGCACGGGTTGGCCTTACCTACAGAACGAAGTCTCCATTGAAATTCCTAAAATCTCCTTACCCCATCAAAAATATGTTGGTGTCTATTGAACGATGTTTTTTGTTGTCGCACACTAAGCTCTGCATTTGGATCTCATGAGTTTCGGTAGTTCTTACCGATCGTGGGCACACTAGTTCTCAATTGCTAGTCGGGAGATGGCGGATTTGAATCTCGCTGTAGATTCGTGAGGTGCACACTGCTAATGAGTCCCAGTGAAGATGATAAAACTGTGCAGTGCCTCTTTGGCCTTCCTGACTAAAATCTACTCCCTTGTCATTTTAGAAAATGTCATCCGGCACAATTTGATGGCCAAAAGTAGCCCGTGGTCGTTGGCGGATTACATAATAGATCTGAAATGATTTTAAGATTAAACAGTCCGGTGCTGCTCAAAACATATCTGATACACACAACTGCATTAGAAATTGGACATCCGTGCGTTACTTCCTGTGCCTTCGGTCTAGGCAGCGGCCAAGTAGGTCAGACTCTCAAGTTTTTGGTATCTATAAAGCTGCTTCAGAAAGGGGTAAAGCTGCCGTTGGATCATAGCTCGGAGGGAGCCAAAGGACAAGAAACAGCCGAAGGTTACTGAAAATTTGGACTTGCACCAGATGACAACCATAAACCAAGGAGAGTGGAGATATACCAAAAATATGACTCGGACATGGAACGTCAGAAGCCTTCTTGAGAGGGATGGAAACAGCAAACCCGAAGGGTATGTTTCCCCTGCAGCCAAGGAGCTGAAACGCTTTCCCATCGACAAAGCGACGCTGTGCTGATAGACCAAAGAGAATTACAGAATGGTGGACATAATACTGGACCAAAACGTCACGGTGTGCTCGTTGGGGACATAGAATTGGATTTACAGTGGCCGATCATATGAGTGGGTGAACACTGGATGAACTAAACTATATGTATGAGGAGATAATGACAGTCAAGTGGACTTTCCCCAACTTTTATCACTTTGTTTGTCCCATCGATGTTGCATCCAGAAAGCGAACAGGAAGAATTCTGCGCGCAATTGCCGAATATCATCAAATTCGTTTGGTCAACTGGGTGCCCACTTTTCATGGTTAGCCTCAACAGAGCGACATAGAAGGGGGTAATGGGACCGTTTGGAATTTGAGCAGTTAACCGAAAGGCCGGCGTCTACTAACGGTGCATGTCACCATACAACTTGCCATCACTTATAAATGGTTCAATGCAGGCAAAGCGCCCGTCGCGACATGGGTGCATCCAAGGGGAAGAAACGGATATCCTTTTGGCTGACAAAGGGATATCAACAAATTCCTCATGAGGAGAGTGGTGCGTGGGTTGAGTGTAACATGGATCACGCCCTGGTACGATCTACAATGTGGTTAAATCGGAAAAAGTCACTGAAGACCAGGCCAAATATAAACCAACTGTTAGGTCAGTCAAAAGTACAGAAGTCCCGATGGACCGTCGTTCGCATCTTGTCCAGTTCAAAGGCACCGCATACGCTGGAAGGGCAGCTGGTCAGGACCAAGGATCATGTCAGGATAGCTGCAATTAAAGCCGCTGGACTGTAATAGGACAGGCATCAAGACTGGAATCATGAAAATGATGCATTTACATCCTCTATAGTCGATGGGATGAAGACAGCCTTTGAATGTGTGGATCATTGTGGATCGCACTCCAAAAGCTCGATTGTCCCGAAGAAACTGTCGACATTGTCACATTCCTTCAATTTGGTATGATGGTCCGAGTAGATACATGTTGAACCACCTCTGCTGAGTTCGAAACTAATATAGAAATGAATCAGGTCTACATCCGGGCTCCAAGTTTCTTCAATCTGTATACGGTTTGTACAGAAGCATTTTGTGATTCCGAAGAAAGGCTACTAATTCGGTTCTGTCTAGAAGATCGCATTTTCAAGCGAAAACGCTTCATGATCAAAACAAGGCTGCATAGGCAAGGATGTGAATTTTGATTTTTGTTGCCGATAAGTATGTTTCATTTGCACATCCGCAGGCGAAATAGCAGCCACCGCCCACAGTATATATTTTGACGGCAGCTAGTTTTGGTCTAAAGATAAATGCTTCCAAAATGTTTGCTTTCGTCAGCCTTTTCGCTGGGGGGAGGGTGGTAAAACAACAGACATCGTGCACTCAGTTTAATGGCTACGGAATAGTGTTGGAAAAATTTCCGCTTCTTTGACAGCATATTGTTCACAGACTTGATAAACCCTAGTGAAATGCTTGCCGTGGTTGCCAAGGTAAGCGTTTCTTTAGGTCCACTATATGAACGAATTTGGAGCACACGTGGACATCAAGCTGGCGGGGTGCTGGGCTATAGCGCTGTCTTCACCACGGTATAGCCAAAAAATGGATACTGCACCGGTAGCACATTAGACTACTCGACAAATTTAATTTGCGGTGTCTGGGAAGGATAACTTGAATTCAGCGACCAGGATGAATCCTGAACACTGAAGTTCTTGAACGAGCTAAGATCAACTGGATGCAGTGTGCCTTGATGCATAAGTGGTACACTGAATAGGCAAGGTGAAAAAGGAATGGACGACAATCCCATTCGGATGCAATTCATTTAAGGACATTTAGAGAATACAGCTTGGACTCGGGGACGGTCAAACTTGCGCCTCTTGGACAGCCTTCAGGCAAGTTTTAAAAGCTGTATTCTTGGGATCGACTGTCAGCAAATACAACATTTGGCTGGTATACTCTGACTCACGGTGCACAACAGGAACCTAACTGTTTGTGGTATGGCTATCATAGTGCATCGGTTGTGAATTGTAATTCCTGTTGCCAGAACACTTCTTATCAGAACGACAACTATGACAGTTCCACTGGAAAATTTGCAGATACTGTGCCAAAAGACACTAGTCTCAAGCCGGATCCTATGGTACCATGCAAGTTTGGTTGTAGTTTGGTGTGATCTACATCACAAGAACTCTTAGCAACTTATGTAACAGAAACTTCACTTTAGAGCAGTATCTGCGTAATTATCTTCCCATAGAAGTCCCCTGGAGAGAGGACAATTCTGAGGAGAGGTCATGGCAATTATTCCCAAGGGATTTCCTATCTTTAGAGGGGCCACACCCACCTTCCTCTAGTGCTCGCGGTTTTATTCTCTATAAAGAAATTTTACTCCCGAAGAAAAGATGTGACCCCCATGATCCGTGGGGTGTATTTCAAATCTCGGATTGCAATTCAGGACAAAGTTATTCACACCGATGACATCTTGGCTGCTTAAAGTTTCGTTGAACTGCCTGGGGAAATTTAGACTGAGACTCTGAAGACAGAACCCATAGGTGAACAGTAAAAAAATGTGAGGATTTCTTAGGCAAGACGATAGGGAACATTTTACCCACACTTTCGCACAGCAGTGAACAGACACATCTAAATACTGTGCGGAAATAGGACGCCGTCAGGGGGATTGTCCCAGCATCCGCTTCAAACCTGACCTAGTGCATGAAGACAGACCAACGTTATTGTGCGGTCTGATGTGAAAATGCGCATACAACTGGGATCCAGCATGTGTTTTGTGCTTTAGGGTTTTCAGTCACGCGCAAGTAGGATCTCTTGGACCCTAGTCAAGATGACGTGCTAATCTTATAACAATTAGTCTGAGAACCGCCGCTTTCATTTCACCTTGCTACGTCATCGCACACTCACCGGTAAACTACTGCCACCGCGGGTTTAGAAAGGAGAAACGAAACTTTACTTGACAGATATTTTCATCCTTATTTGCTACTATATTCTGCTCCATTCTGCCCTGTCACGCTTTACTTAACACTTCATTGCGAACAGGTGGATTTTCGGTATAACCGCCTACTGTTGTAGGACCACAGTCTATCTGGATTTGTGTTCCTGGACTGGTAAATCTTGTAGTGAAAAATATAGAAAATACGGCCGTGGAACTACTTAATTCTCGAGCGCTAACTATTTTGGGGGTGATTTTTGGGTGAAGTTTCCAACTGCTCAATATGGATTTTCGGTTTAGATGAGGCAGGATATGAACGGAGATTCTGACAACTGTGTTTCAACGACTGAGGTAACAAGCAGGAAACCAAAGCCTAAGTAACACGTGCTGTCCCGGCCATTGAGGAACTCAAACGGCTTGAGCCAGTGGCAGTTGTGCTTAAAAGTAGAGTTATTCTGTGAGTTCAAGTATGTTTAAATCGGACGATAAACTCAGGGAAGACCTCTGAATCCTTATGGAGACTCGCACAGTATTTACAGTCTTATCACAGACCAGTAATAGATTTTGTGCGTTACCCTCGAAGACAGTCTATCCCATCAGGGAACCAAAACGTCCCTTTTCCTGAGGTGGTCAAGATGATCATTGCAAACCGAAATTCCCCTCAGCAACCTACCTGTGTCATTGGATCTCCGCAGGCACAATGCCCAGCCGTCAATATTTTATCCGGTGCCACCAGAGTGCCTGTACATCTGTGAGTGTCCCCTGTCAACAGAACAATACTCGGGAACTCTCCGACTTCAGCCACGTAACCATTCTGGATACGATATTCCAAAAATCCCAAGCCAGAAATCAACTGAGGCCAGAATATAAGGGACCATAAGCTTGGGTTGATTCGCATGGTGTGAAAAACAGACTAGTGAATGTGTTTGAGTGCATACAGCGTCAGCTGTCATGTGGTGACTTGCGATCTATGGATCGGCGGGCATCCTATTGATGGCCTTTCATCAGCTGACTGGTGTGTGAAATGCAGTGGTATGCACTGAACGGCCTTTTTCACTTCAGTTTGTCACAGCGCTGCCGGAGCAGAAAGCTCAAACTTATTTATCAATGGTCGCATTTCACCACTTGTGATCAAAAGTGTTTCTTAGTTTTAGCCAGATTTGGAAGTCCTCGTTTAGTTGTTACAGGTGAGAGACAGATTATGGGTTACTGGCATGGCGATTTGATTTTCGTCGAAAAAATAAAGACGTTCAGTTTTGCAACTTTATTAGCCTTGAAGGACCGTGGTAAGCAAAAGAAAGTGCCTTGTTCGGTCGATCAATATAAGCTGCTAGTCACGTGACAGTTTAGTGACGTTTGCTTTTTTGGACGGTTCATCCATTATTGATTGATGGGCTTGATCTCACCAAAAATTAGCTGGCATAATAGGTAAACTATACCTCCAGATCTGAGGTCGTCTCCGTCACAGTCACATCGTTAATATGACAATTTTACCCTGCATATGATCCACACTAGATGGGCTGATGATTCCCCTAAGATATGATCAACGCTTAATAGGCCTAATTCGCTTGTTTCTGAAGCCATAACTACAGAGAGTAGGGTGTCCAGTGACGGCATTTTCATCCCGTGTTATTCAGTAAGTTCGGTTACCGGTGTCCTAGAGATGTGGCAAGGTGACGATAACATCTGGACACGGGTTATGGTGAGTTAGAGCAGTTTGTCTAAGGATAAGTCTGCACTGTACATCCGTGGATCCCGTTGCTATGTGTCAGCCCAATGTCAAAAATGTGATTGTCACTATGGGAGGTAATAGCATACATAAACGTTTCCTCTCAAGTAGAAAGCGACTTTGAACGGCGGAAAAACCCTCCGTTGTGCTACTGAGTAGTGTGATTTGGACGTAGCTCGCAGCTGTCTTTGTTCCTTGTAGGGTGTGCTGTAGCAACCAGGCATCGTCTTACATTTCTAGACCAAAATTGCAGGACAACCCATGTTTTTTCATCGTAACTTCATCAACAGTCAATGGGATTGGATGACTTTTGTTCACCAAACCACAAGTTCAGTTGTAATTCAATCTACGACTTTGAAAGAATATCTCATTGATCAACAAAAAGCGAAAAAGAGCTGCGGCAAAATTTTTAGACCACCCGGTGCTTATTTCCGACTGTTTCGCCTCAACATGTTCGTCAGTCACTCTGCTGCATTCTTTTCTCAATGCAAGGCTGGAAACTTTACTGATACCTCCCCATTCCTGCTCTAGTAGGCGTCAAAGACTCCTTTTTTGGGGTCGCAAAAGTTTTTTACGCCCACTGAGCTAGAACACTTTAAACGGTCATCGCTATCAGAGTGAGCTAGATTCGTCAACAGCTTAGCATCGCTTGAGTGTTTTCGCTGTTCGACTAAGTGAGAAAAAAGCTTTCTTCTAGGTCACCTGTTTTACTGTTATTTCTAAATCAAGTAACCTTCAGGGATTTGTAGTTCTACTTCGACATCCTTTGATAAAACCCCCAGACCACATCAGAGATTTGTAATCTTTCCCAGCATACCAGTGTCTATTTTCAGTGCAAATGGTTAATCCAATTGTCTTTACTACTTAAATATCTTTTCTATTCAGGATTTCAACATTATCGGTGTCGATATTCCGACTGATGCCACCCGAACACAGTAAGGCTGCTAAATATACGAATCCTAAATATAAACGCGTTTGGTGATCGGGTGAAACTGGTGCTAAATCACATCACGATGTGCTTTGGTCCGTTTCGGCCCACAGGCCTGTAATCCAATGTTTACAGGAACACACAGGCAACGACTCAGCGTACAACACCCACTGAAGTAGGCCACTGTTTTGGTAACCGGTCGGCCACACATAGTGACCACTCTGCCTCTGAATGACCCTGGGTTTCAGATCAGCGATTGAGAACAAAACATGTTGAATAAGAATTGACGTAAATTCATCATAAATCGTGTTAATTTCGTGCGTGGGTTCTTATCATCCGCTTGTCCGTTCAAGGGAATAGTCTAAGAATTGCTGCACGTAACAAACGGAAAAAGAGTTGGCTAACCCACTAAGCCATACACCAATGACAGTTTCACTAGAGATGGTGTTGAAAAATGAACTGATGCTTGTTCGCAGCAAGAGCTACTGGATTTTCAAAGTTTTACCAGAACCATCATTATCAGCTTATTGCTCAGTTTGACAAGATCTCTTTGGGGTGGTGGCACTGTGGTGACACCGACAAAACTACTGATCACATTCCTATTTCGCACGCCGTGTATATTGTGCAAAAAAGCTCCTGAGTAATGCACACACAGCGATTCATTTGTAAGACATCAACAATTTTGATTAGTCTTCCCGACATGGGTACACATTTTGATCGCACTGTTTTTCATCTCACGGACGGGTACGTGCCTCTCAAAAGGCTTGGTGGATGAAATGACAAGGACTTTGACAACGGTGGCGGTGTTGGCGACAAAGTTGAGGTCGGTTCAGAATCACTCTTCGCACGCGTGTCGGAAAAACCCGCCGCATGTGGACAGTTTCCAGATGTGCCTGACAAACACGGGTGACCGGTGTCGGATTAAGGGGAGGCGTGCATGACTTGTTATATGCGCTTTTCTACTAGGGAGGCGCCAAGATGGCATCAGTTTGCAGGTGTTTGTGTGTGGAATTATCCCCATGTTGGTATAGTTTCCTCCCATCCCCTTTACCAAAAACATATATTTATGATAAAATTGACTCTGCATCAGTGATTCTAGTCGGACTTTGGTAAAATGATGTGTGTTCCTGTGTCACATGTACACGGTGAACTTGGAGGCGGTCGGTGACGCGTTCCATTCAGTTGCATCCCGGTAGCGGTACATCCCTAAAACATTCAGAGCAGACGTGGTTGCTTTAAGAGCTTAAGCCTGACTTCTAACAAGGTAATGCTGAACTACACGTGTTGTAAACATATACACCCACACAGTGTTAGCATAAAAAGTTACAAGGCTAGATAGTTGCGCAGTTCCGTCAAAATGCATGATCAGTGAATGTTAAATTTTACTCCTCAAAGTCGTATGTCTTTGTTCTCAAGTTGATTACCCAAACACAAGCCCACTAGGAATGCCGATTTTTCTTAGATGGGTTCCAAATGTGACGGATATTCCGGGGTTTTGAATGGTTCGCGCACAGTGATCTCCCCTGTATGAATATAATACAGAGATTATATGAAGTACTATGGGTTTTTACCGGAAATTAAGGTGTATACCTGGGAACGAAGCAGGTTTGTTCAGCAAACATATGGCTTTCGAAGTTGAAATGTGTGTTCCCCCCAAAAGACTGAATGTAAGTCGAAGGAAAAACACGACTGTCCTTATTAGACGTGTTACAAGAGGATAGTATTCCTGGTAAATGCTCCCAGTAACCTAAATAAATCAAACCAAACTCGTGCACCAGCACTGCAATTGACAGCAATTGACATCCGACAGTCGCCCAGAAATCCGGGTTTATGATGGACGCACTGTGACTTCCCTTCTTAGGGAAAACTCATCCTTCCGAATCTCGAGAGTTCTTTTCCTGAGAAGTGATCATGAGACTAAAAATCCCGCCCAACTGCGCACTGATAATGTCTCCTCGTATGGTGACGAAACGTTTGCAAGCCAGTTGCCAAGCTCGGCGAACAGATCAACAGCCACCTGATCAACAACCAATAAACTCACCCGAGCTACCAATATTTCAACACATTACTAAAAATTCCGCGCCGCCTGGAATGTCTCCTCGACAGAGGGGTCTCAGTGATAGTGGTAATCAAGAAACTTTTATCCCAAGTCGCCTTGACCCTTAAACACTTTCTCTTCTATTTTATTTCATTATTTTGTTTTTTCTTTTTTCCGCCGCTCATACCGTTTGACTAAATGCTGAAACAAACCATGATCATCCTCATCACTTTCCATCAAATATCTCCGGAAACTTTTGTCGTTGCTCTAATCGTGCCCTGTTCAAGCCACCCAGATTAAACTTTCTGGGGAGAAACTTGTAGCTTATTTTAGTACCCATCTGTAAAACCGCAGTGGAACTTTAATAACCCCGCAATAGCTCTGTGGACTGTTACATCAAACTACGCTGATGGACAGCCACGCAAAATAGGTAGTGCTACATGTCCTTTGCACTCAACCGCGTGTAAAATCATTTGTAATATGAACAGGGCAGAATATAAGCCACGACTGGGGCGTTCCAGATGCCTTGGACCAATGGTATTTCTATTGTGACAGCACGAGTTTCCGAACGAGCTATTGTACTCTAAACATCCCAGCATAACCGGTGAATTTTAAAGTAAACATATATCGCACATTCCCAACGTTTGTGTTATCAGGAGGTTCCTTCTATCAATGGAAACTCTTAGACATTCGTTGTAGCTACCAGAAAATACACGAGAATAAAGTTCAGTGGGACCGCAGCTTGTTTTACATTGAATGCTGCAACTTTTCAGCTTGTAATCGGCAAATTCTACGTGATAATTGTGATTCCCTGTGCAAAAGAAGAGCAACAAGGAGTTTCATTTCACCTGAATCTTGTACTAGGATGTACGATGAAAATAGATCAGATCATGATGGTCTTATCTACTTGCTAGCACATAGGTAGCTACATATTCTTCTCAGTCTAGTTGAAGCGGCAATCGTGCACGTTCGGTTGGTCTGAAAGTGTATCTAATAGGTGATATATGCGATTAGACCGTGCTGTGCCGATTGTCGGGGTTCTCTTGTTTTGTTGAGTCTTTCCCTGGCATCAGAATTCTAATTGGAGGTTTTCGTTGGAGTGACTTCATAACCTAGAGTAATTGTTCAGAATGTGTTGGAATCGCATGCAATCACTTCTTCGTAAGTGCCGATTCAAAGACGAGGAACCAGTCGACCATGTTGCTATGGGTATCACTGTGCCCCCTGCAATCACGTTGAGCATCAGTGGTGCCCCACCAATGACCGATGTTTTGCTTGCAAGACCTTCATCAGATTAATGCGTGGGTGGACTATGGCCTAACCACTACAGTAGTCACAATGCAATCACCCTTTGTCCGCTTGATCGATTTTGAGCTAGCTGTTTACAAACGTCTAGGTCCCAAAGGATCCATCAACCTATTCATCCGAAATGGCCTTCTCTGCTACTAACCTTGTAACGCTGTTCACTCGAGCTGAACTGTAGGGCTTGGCTGTCTTTTGTCGGCGGTAAATCTAGGATCTTCCATCCCAGTTCATCGTACTGATTGTATTGTTCTGATCAGTCCAGCATAAATTACTTGATTAAACTTCCCTGTCTCTCCTTCAGCAGCATTATTCTGCCGAGTGGGGCTTTATGGTTCTATCTGAAGCAGTCAGGAAGTTGCCCTATCTTTTCCGTGATCCCTGCTAGTTGTATTCACACACTGAAGCCGTTGAACCAATTGAATAGCAAACTGTCTGACATTTTATATTTTGAAGGTTTTTTATTTTGCAATACCTTTGGTGAAAACACCGGGAACTAAATTGGGTTTTATTGTTTATCACAGACTTCGATTTACTCACACTTTCCTTCAAGCTGGTAACAAAACCTCCTATCTTTTAAAAGACTTTCAAACGCAGTTAGGTTATCTCGCTAGGTTATCACTATCGGTGACTATAAGACAAATAGAGAAGGAAATTGGATTAGCCGTCAGATGGGTATCTTTTTTGCTGCTGTTCTATCATTAAAACAAAACGAAGTGAAAGGTTATGAAATGTCCTTTGCATGGATCCAATGGTTTTGGTGATGTATTCATTCGAAATTTGATTTTAGTGAAAAATTCTCTTGTAAGCGATCAATTGCCCATGTAATTAAGTTGATTATTCGACTTTCCAACGAAAGGTTTCGCTGGCTGATTAGCCTATTGGTTACTTACTCTTATGATCACAAGCTTTGATTAGCGGATCTGTGCAGAAGTAATATCTGGATTACGTTTTTAGGTTTTAATGAATGTAGTTTGTCAAGGCACCAGGTGTGAACCCACAGGTACAGGCTATCCACTGGACAGCTTCATCAGATCACATACTGATGTGTGTTCTTCGTCAGTGGTCTAGTTAGTGAGCATTCGGATTGCTTTTGGAGTGATGGGGCGACATTCGGTATGCAACATTTTTCTGGCTGATGAGTTACAATCAGTAGGAGCTGATTGGTTAAAATGGTGAAATAGCTTCGTTCGGTCATACCACACACTGTTTACTATTTAAAGTGGCTGCCTTTTCAGAAAGTTCACTAGAATGTTTGTCCTCCGATTGTTCATATTCTGCATTCTTAATATTTGCCACAGTTACGGTCGCTTGCCGGGTTAGTTGAACGCTTCTTTAAAGGTATAACAGACACGATTATTATCAGTGGGAATCTACGCCTTCTGAAGTTTTTCTAGAATCATTTTCCCAACTCAATTTGAGGCAAAACTTTGTCTGTTCCTAAACAGAAAACCATGGATACTTTAAAGTCACACAAGGACAAAACAGTTTACGAGCGAGGTGGCTTCCGGCTCCTGGCCACCGATTCCACAGGTATCAAATCTCCGTGCAAAGCGAAAACTGGTGGCGCGTGAAGGTTGTGTCAAATTCCACGAGGCAGGCAAATTTTCGGCGCTTAATTTCATGCCGAATCTACTGTGTGACGTTAGTAGCACAGTCAGAAAACTCCGTGGACGCTATTTTGGGCAAGGATTGTCTTGCACCATTGCCAAAACGTAAGCAAACATTTCTATAATAGACCCATAAGTTATTGCTTGAAGGAACCGCTTTGGGTGTCTGAATATCTGCTGCAAACCAAAATTCATCCTTTCGATTTCTGCGCTGGATATCACATGCTTTGTATCGGAAATGTGGTACTGGATGGAAAGGGAGAGAAATTTGGAGTGTATTACTGTATTACGTATACATATATACACATTTATGCTTGAGTAAACATACACGCGCCGCATTACTGTACTACGTAGCACCAGCTTTTCTGGTAGTCACACATGGGGCTTTCCTGTCATAGTCACCAGATTAAATAAGAACCTATGCGGCGTCCTTTCCATCGGTGCCGGTCCATTTTCCCTAACTTTGATTACTTGGAACGCTTTTATTGTTTCTGCCAAGGCAAGTCTCCTTTTTTTTAATGAACCATATCCAATCCAAACTAATCCAGAGGAGTAACATATGCAGGTCATGTTATCTAGGCTCAATGTTGGGATATCAAATACCACCGATACATGAGTACTGTTACCCCAAAGACGTGGGATGATCCCCTGCATCGTCAACCGCCAAAATAACTGTTAAAACAGGTTGTGTGGAAGACCTAACCATCTTGTCTCAATGCCCAAATCACTCCTTGTGTGCGATTACTTGACAGTACCAACTGACCGTATGGTTGTGGCAGTTAAAATACTACCTCATTAAACTAATGCGGACACATCGCTCAGGACGAGTTTGAATTGGGCAACCAACCGAAATATTTAGTTCGAACTCACCTAGTGTTAGTAAAAAATATAGTCTCAGTGGCTTGTCATAACCTCTTATTTCAGGAACACGTAGACGGAGTGCTTGGTTACATCGTTGAGCTTTACTCTTTGGCCGTTGTCAGCCTTCTGCCACCTAACGGCCTTACAAGAGTCTCTGACGGTGATAGTTTGATGGACCTAAGCGATTCATCAGTCATGTACTTTTATTTTACGCACCTTATATGGCTGTGCTAGCTTAACCCCGTCTCCTACGGTCTAATCCACGGATCTTTACTTTTCTGTACGTTTACTTGTAAACGTTTCACGTATATAACGGTCCACGCTAGTCCAATGACAAAATCCTTTTAGTTAAAGGAGCATACTGCGTATTGGATCAGTGAGTGGTTGTATCCTAGAGGTTACTTTTGGCAGCCAATCTTGAAAAACATACCTATGAAGATAAACGTCGACCACACTGAAAAGAAAACCCGTCATATCCCCGAAATATACCTCCAGCAACTGGTCGTAAAACAGAGATGCCTTGATATCTGCTCTATAAAATCTAGTAATTAACCGTGTAGCTAAGGCAGGGGGACGCTGAAGTAGCAAGTGACTGAACTGACAAATGCATCGATCACTTACTGAGTGATGGGCCTTGCTGTTGTTATCTGCATCCTTGCACTTGATCGTGGTTACAGATGGACAATGTCGAAAGTGCTTTCGAATGTGCAAAGAAAGCAACCCGAAAGCTGCATTCCCGAGACAGGGAAGGTGATATAGAGTTTTTGTGAAAGCCAATCAAATGATTGGGAAACTTGGATGCAACAAAAACCTCAAGGTGGTGATCGCTCAAAGGAAGATTACGAACAACCCGAGAACAGACAGTCTCCGAAGTATGAACGGAAATCGATTCACCTTGGTCTCTAGGTTGTCTGTGGTCACTTTTAGTTAGTTTTTTTTTCAGTTTTATCTCTTCTATGATAGCGTTGCACTGTCAGTTTGCTGCCGTAGGGAGGCCGAGAGAAACTACCTTTTATACAGCGCATTCTTTTTTCTTGACGTTACTGTGATCGTGAGAGGTTAAACAGCAGGAAAATTCATTCCCGTTTAGAACTACTAAGATGATAGCATGAAATGACAATACAAGGACAAACTGACAGATAACAGAACCGGATAAGGAAGGTTAAGAATTCGTGGGCGATTAGCTTGCATCGCGATACGTGTGTTATCACTGGTCATTTTTTAGACGTATTTTACTTACCTATTCCGGCTGCTTCTGCTGTTGCAAAAGAGCGCTTGAAAGTCCCTGCATTGCAGAGTTTTGCACTGTCACCGTACATGTTCGCCATTCAGACTGCTTAGTGTGGGTCTCTGTAAATGGACTGACAATGAGTGATCGACTTTACAGGATGACGTGTTCTGATGATCAAACAGGCCTGGCGCAAACCCTAACTTGATGCGCAGCACAAACCAACAGGTAATAACATGTCCGTGCGAGAAACGTGCGTGCTTGTCCGCGTTCATCACGCAATTTCCCTGATTTATGATGACAAGCGCCATCAGGACACTATTATGTTCCCGGTTGTAACAGGTTTCAGGTTAGAACTCTAGCCTATCACCATGACTAGGTCGCAGCACGTTTGAACATGACCTGAGCTCACGCTTTTGGACATCCCCAAGTCACAATTTACACTGCCTTCAAGAACAGCGAACAAGACAACGTAACCAAGGCCATGTGACTATACTAACGCCCACGTACTTCCAAGGCCACTGACGGGTTCGCATACGATTTGAAGCTCTTTGACTCAATCATTCTTGCTTAACGTGAAGAGACCCGACTTGCAGCTGATCCAAAACCGATTTGTGCAATCCGTGCTACCCTGATGTTACCTGGCCAGGGCAGCTTTATATGGGTGGAAAAAGCCTCTGTGGTCTGAGTACCAAAACAGAAAATCGTTCAACTTTCTAAGTTATCCCCGCTCAATTATTGCAATTGGTGCAGAAAAGCAGGCCTCAAATTGAACATTCCTACATGATCTTGTAGTGTGGTTGCTAAGTTGTAGAATTCCGGGCAATTTTTTTAAATTCTGCCTTTGAATTTCACTTCATTGAGAACTTCGGAGGCAGGGTGCGTGGTCTGTGTCCTCTACGTTGCCAACGTAGCACAGTTTTCTGGACTTAGAGTTCCGTTGGCGGTCGCATCTCACCTTTAATTATATTGAACTAAGGCGCAGCCTCATTGGTGTTGTAACTGTACTACACATACAGCATTACTGTCCACCAAGAGCAACCGAATACCACATCGATTCTTTCAGGCTTTGGCGTTCTAACTTGTCTCAAGTGTTTCCTGCTTTTTCATCATCGTCCGTTCCACATCTGGCCTTTTTTCGCATCCGATAGGTTTTGAGACATTCGCAGACGAATATGTTGTGCAACTTGTTATATCGACACTCACCGGAAGGCTGTTTATTCTGCTACGAAGGCAGTAATCAGCAAGTGTGGCCCGGTATCTGGGTTGGTGACTTCCTTGTCCTCCTCCTTCCTACTGCATCCGCTTAGTAGATGCTAACCTAATAAGCCACGCGTTTATCGGAGCAGTTCTAGCCGATAGGAGTCTGCAGCAAACAAAGGTTGTTCGTACTGTTCTACGGAGATGGGAAATGTCATGCTAGCGTCAAAGTGCACGAAAAACGGACGACTCGCTATGATTTTTGCCGAGAATTCCATCGAACTCAGAGAACAGCAACGTTGTCCTCCAGCACCGTGAGCACGACGAATCGGTCTGATTTCAAAGTCGGGTGCACTTTGTTCGGTCACTCTGAAACTCAGATTCTATGCTAGTGCACGTGATTTGCGTACACTTTCTTCGCCTGCTTGTAAACACCCTAAACTACAAAGTCTTGGAGAATGGCTGATTGGAGCGCTAAGTCTTGCGGTTCTTCAGCTTGCGAATTTGGCTATTTTCGACTGCACAGTTATTTTTATGTTACGGATAGTGCCAAACTAACTGTCGAAGCAGTCACGTGTGCTACATCCAGGTCTAGTGGAAAGCAACATCTATTTGATTGCCAACTGGCATTCGGGCCTTTACTGCCACTAGTAGGCTGGATAATGTAAATCTTCCAGCCGATATTTTTATTGGTGTTCAGAATGCCCGAACATGAAATTTGGGGAAAGACTAATGTGAGTTCTGAAAATTCATTGAAATGCTGCAGAATGAGCAAAAAATGGTGGCAGTGAGTGTACATAGTACCATCACTGACGTCAGACAAATAGACAGTCCTGCCAGTAATCACGGCGTGCAGTCAAGTTTGTGTCCGAGTTGCTTAATTATGCGTGCGTTCACGACAACACTCTGTGGGCAGGAAACCACCCTCCATTTGCACTAACAACGTATCCAGTTAGATAAATGCAGATGTAAGTTGTCTGGATATCATTTGGCGAATCTAGATTGCTCACCTCTGCTTGTGTTG
Organism: Opisthorchis felineus; assembly: GCA_004794785.1. Classification (NCBI taxonomy): domain Eukaryota; kingdom Metazoa; phylum Platyhelminthes; class Trematoda; order Opisthorchiida; family Opisthorchiidae; genus Opisthorchis; species Opisthorchis felineus. The sequence continues at coordinate 567,954 of SJOL01007113.1, forward strand.
ACATGGTCTTTGAACTTTCATACAACTTCCTCGTCATGTCAGCATTTCTGTTTTTGGTTTGAGCGTTGAAGAAGAGGTGGGTATGGAAAAGTCCACAGCTATCAGCATACCCACACAGTTCGCTTAATGACTGATCTAGGGTGGTGGTGCTGACATGGTAGAAGCAAAGTCCACCCAAGGTAACGATAAGTTGATTTTGAAGTACTGAGGCGCCCATAGGGGAGCGGGAAGAAAGTTGCTGTTTAGCGCATCGCAAATGTCTCATCGAGAATGCCTCAAAGTACTTCTAGACATACTTTGGGTACCGACAAGGGAGTGGGCATTCGGAAAAGTATGTACAACTACAAGTCCAAAGATCTGGAACAACGAGATGATGTCGGTCATTCTCAAACACTGTGAAAACCGTTGTGTCCATCGACAGACGCAGAACGACAGATAAATAATATTACTAACCGCATCGGAAACCATTTTTCAGACAGGCCTGATTAGATTCGGATTGTATAGAAAATCCCCTAGATGTTTTTCTTAGGCAAATTAAGGATCCCACCTCCCGAAGGATGATCCTCCGTCACAGCGACGGATATTCCTTTTCTCTGATCGTCAAATCAGATTCCGGGGTTAATAGCCGCTGAGCACTTCAATACAGTCAACCACTCAGAGTGCATTTATATGCCGAATGCGACTTCGGGTTCCCACAGCTAGGTGGAATTAGTGGAGTGCCATTGAGTGTGGATGCTCAAAAGTGCTTACCACGTACAAAACCAAAACTTACTGGGAGATTGATATTCCGAAATATGTGGACACAACACGGAAATTCGTCACTCTATTCCCAGTTCGCTTGCTATGTTATCGTTAGTGATGGTGGTCATGATACCAATGGGACTAACGAACGCTTTGAGGATATTTGGAAAAACGCAAGCAGATTAGTACAGCCCAAACAGATTGGTGTTCCGATTTCATCACCGTACATAACAACTATCCCAAACAACTACAAAAGTAATTGGCGAGGTTGCGGAATATAGATGGCCGGGCTGTGCTGCTTAGTTGTTGGTTTGTTCACCCAATTGGTAGTTGGGCGCAATTCAACTGCCGAGCTCGGCGAACAAACTAACAGCCAAGAAAAGCTCGTTTACCAGTCTGGGCGTAGTTGGCATATAAGCTACTGTTGACGGACCATGAAGATAAAGTAGGCCACTCCGCGACATCGTTAAAGTGGACAGAAAGGACTGCCCGTTTTACCAGGCGCTTCAGATAACTGCTTCGGTTTGTCTGATGAATTCTTATGAAGGTTGCCTCTTCAGGCATGTCCAGGGCGCCATGGTGGTGTCGCTGTAAAACGCGTATCTTTTATGCTAGATATCCAGGGCCAAAATCCTGCCACAGCCTAGCCTATGCACTGCCAGTGCCAACTGGACTCCAAAAATTACATGAGGATACAAGGATACAAGGATACAAACAAGCCGAAGTCTGTGGTTAATTGCTGCTATGATAGTAACTGTGGCTTAGTGAACCCATGTACTTACATAGGGATGCGACGGTATATACTACTGATGAAGCATGCGAGTAGTCTATGTTCTGGTGTCCAAGCCCCGTCCCCGCATCTGATGGAAGGTGAAGGTTATTACGGAAATTATGGATCCGCTTTGCGGAGTTCGTTTATTATTCTTTATTGGTCAATTAACGTCCAGGAAAATTCAAGAGGATGCGTAAGAATGTAAACTTTTCCTAACAAACACCTTCACAGCAAGGGGATTTCCTACTCTCACGAGTAGGTGTGTTTAGGAAAGGGGCACATCCGCAGCGACCAACGTCACTCATTTGGAAGGAAAATTTACAGAATGGCTTGTAAGAGAATTATTTTTGAATGTTACTGGCAAACCCGTGACACGATTGCGTACACATTAAAAAATTATATGAATGAAGCAGTTTCTCATGAGTGCACTTTCGTGGATTTGGGAACAGCCATAGTTAATGGGGAACAATTTCACCCTCTGGTAAACTAGTTATGGGTCTTGCAATCAATCATCGTGTTTTACGGAGGCTCTACTAATTTCTGTGTGCCCTGAGTGTAAATAACTCCTTACAGAATAATCCCGTTTTCAGAACAATGCTTTAGATTTCCGACAATGACGTGACATCTTATTTGTACATGCTGAATTGCGGTGGAAAGCCCTACTTCTCAACTAGATCCAGAAACTTTTGAAAGTGAACGAAGTTAGTTCGCTACCATTGAGGGAAATGTTGCTACTTTGGTTTGTATAGATGGCCGCTGAGCTTGGTAGTTTGGCAGCAGGCGTATGGTCGCCAGTCTAGTTGACGTCATCAATGCATAGTAGTTCAGTGTTGCGTTAGTGTGTAGCGACATGCAGGTTTGAAGGTTCATGTGCTACAAAATCCACCTCCTAGACATCAATGTTATTCCTTTCAGAGGAATTCCTTCGTTATTACACACATTACACACCACTACACCATTACACATGCTGAACGAGAAAGAACTGCAGTGACGGGAAATTTCTGAATATCACTGACGATGAAGTGGATGCTATTCACCAGAAATACCGTCCTTGAATTGACTAATAGTGTTTTCCCTCTACGTAGAAATGGACGAACTATTTAGTGCGCAACGTTTTCCAAACCTGACTTAGTTGTATTGTCACTGTCCCTAGCTGTCAGTTTTTTTTTTTGGGGGGGGGGAATGCACAGAACGATGTTATAACGATGATGAACTATAGTCGTCTTGCGTTTTCCTGGCGTTTTAAATTAAGTACACGGTAAACCAGACAGTCGTGAGCTTTCGTTCAGGTGCTATCCTAGCAGGAATAAGCAGCACCTTCTTCTGTGTTTGACAGGTATTAAACAAGTGCGAGATATCACTGTAATCAATTTGACGGGCGGAACAGAACAGATAATTCAGTGGAAACGACCAAAACATTTAAACAAGCACTGCAACATCCACTACACCGTGTATCAAACGACAAGGCACGGGGAAGAAAAATTTATGCTTTTTACTTCTGAAGGACCACATGCTGTGGGAAATCTCAAACCGAATGCCGTCTACTTCTATAGGGTTCGTGCCCACTTGAGCAGTATCAGCGGCAAGCTATCCGAATTGCGTTCAAAGCAAACACAACCAGGTAAGCTGATTTAAAATATTAGCACTACTCCGTGAAAAAATAGTTGAGTCTATTTTTTGTCGAATTCGAAAACTAGTCGTAAAGTTCCAACGACTTATTAGTGGCCTCACCGTCATTGAAGTTTACCGGATATTTAAGATATAAGACGGAATGCCCTTAGCTAAAACAACAGCCTTGCACCAACACTGGTTTCTTGGGCTGATTCGCCCACAGAGACCAGTTAATATTTAGACGCGTTTTTAGCTGTAATTCTTCCCAGTTCTGAAGCGATAAACATAAACCAATTTATGTTAAGTCAGAATTACCTTCCTCAAAGCACAAAATCTTTAAGAATTAGGGCGTGTTTGCCTTCCCGTCATGTTTAACTTGAATTTAGAGCTTTAACAGTGCGAACAAGGTTGTTCTGAAACTGTAATATATACAGTAATTTATGTTCCTGTGAATATTTTCTTGTATCATTTGTAATTTGAACGCTATATACACTCCGCTTCAGAATGACGGGGAAACGACGCATCTCTTTATTCCCGTTTTTGCTGTTATTATTATCAGTGTAGACAAAATGGAAAGTTTTGGCAAAAACGTGCGATCAGGAAAAACGAACGTGGTGCAGTCGTCGCTAAAGGAATGCAGAATGTGGTCCCTATATGGGGACAGGCATTTCATCGTTAACTTACATGATGATTTCGCGTCTGCGGTAATTCACCCATTTATTTTGCTTGTGCTATAGACACATGAGTTAAGCGCCCGCGGTGGTGTTCACAGATGTGTCATGAGTCTCCACGGGCGCCAAACAAAATAGTAGTTATGGTTTAGTGAAATTTTAGTGGAACTCAATGAAAGTGAATAGTAGAACCATTTTGGACAATGCATCAGTGGTATCTGAATGAAGGAATGAATTTTGGATACCTACCTATTCATGCGTTCGAACTCCCAAAGTGGCCGTTGGGGCAATAGGATCTGAGTAAACATTTCCTATGCAAGGCCTTGACCGGATTCGCTTGCATTATCACTAGTCCGGCTTAACAGTAGTTATTCACCTACGATATGGCGCAGTCTCCTAACGCTATCTGGAGCGGGAAAACTAAGCTAGTCAGGCGGCTGTTTCGTTTACAGACTGAGATTCACAGGTTACGAAGCATTGTATAGTTCATGCAGGAAATTGAAACAATACGGAAAACAATGGAAACGATGAAAACTTACCACGACGAGCCTCCGAGTATCCATCGTAAGTTGGAAGACCAGGGATTACTAGATGATTACTGACTTCAATTGGTCTGGCGAAGTTTTGGGAAACATGTGAATGTGTCTCACAGTTTATCTTGACCTCGCACTTGAGATAGTCCAGATCAGTCAGCAAGGACCGTTTTTTCGGATTAAGTGCCTCTCAGAATAGCTGAAGTTGCCAGTGATCTGCTGCCAACTTCTTTGCATCTAGTACGTGTGTCGGATACTGAAGAATGTCGACCAAGAAGCTACCTCCACTTAAAAATGTCACTCAGAACTGCACACGCCTTCTCAGCGGCCTCAGATGCAGTTGCTCCTCACTTGGAAGCAACTGTTCATTTCACGGAGAAAAACGCATCATCCGAGTCACACCGTTATCGAGTGGAACGCTAAGGGAATTCGGTTAGGTAGACCACGCTTCTCTTATCAGGAGGACCCTGTGCTCTGTAACGCTACCTATTCGACTGTGGAACCTAGACCCAAGTATCTTTCCTGTCTACCTTTACGTAGTATCCGTTAATTTATATAATCCTGAACAGGAGTCCACACCAGTACCATATAATCTCTTGTTGTATTAGTCAAAGTAATAAGTCACAAAAGGTGGGGTTTGTTACTCGGCAAGATTTTCTTTGATAACTACGATCACCTAAAGCCGAAAATATTATTTTCGTCTGTTGTTCACAGTTTGCTTTGTGCTTTATTGCTCAGGTCACTAAACACTCATTGTTACCTCAGGTTTGTTCTCAACTATATTCAACTTATATTTGCAGCTCTGTCTCCCCCAAAGCCTTACAACCTCCGTGTTCAGTCACTGATCGGGGGACTAAACCTTATCTGGGACCTTCCGACGACCGGGGCACCTCACCTTCCCCAGTCTTATTCTGTATGGATCAATGGAAACGATTATCCAATTTCTCCCGGGAAAGTTCAGTCGTCTTCCGTCTATGGGCTGACTCCTTGCAAGTTCCATGCTGTTACCCTGCGTAGTGTTTCAGCTTCTAATAAGACCAGCTCGGACGTTTGTGGTTGTGGAACCACGGAGGATGAAGGTGAATTTCTGTACTTAGAACTGTCAGTTTTTCACAACAAATGATACAACTTCATTTACGTCCTCTTATTTTGATACAACAGTGATAATCCTCCTGTTCGCTTCAACGTTTGTAGGAATCACTGGTCTCACGTTTTGCTAGCGTTAGAGTACATTAGAGCTACACTCCGTGGACAAGGGTATGCGGGTGAACTCAGCTTGAATTACAAATTTTTATCGGCATGCTGTTCACAGGCAATCATTTTTTCAGTTCTGTCAGCTACGGCTAAATGGCTGGCCAGTGTTCGTTTAGGGATAACTTGACATTCACTTTCAGTCGGCTTTCGTTCCAAAGAATTAATAGGGCACAGTGTAGTTTAGGACAGAGTGTGATGAGATTCTATTCAGTTCTCGTGTTTTTTTAGCAACAGGCAGTTGATGAACCGAACATCGCAAATTTGAATTCCGCACACTATTCCCTTTTTCATATCCTTATGCAAGCTGAAAGGATCAAAGTATGCTTGAATGAACCGGAATGAGTTATGCCTTCTAAATGATAAATGAATTAGGTGTGCAATGCATGCCTGATAGGCGTGAGAAAAACATTCTTTCAAATGTCTTGCACCTCTTGGTTCAGCCTCAAGCTGATAGAGTTGCAAGTTGGATCCGAGGCGGTGTAATTCTAGAATTCCAACTGTCGCTTACATATTTGCAGCAAACGTCCAAATGGGGCCATTCCCTATGGAGAGGTTTAAAAGTTCCCTAAAATCGCAGTGTTGACCCAAAGTTAAGTTAAAAATGGTTCACTTCTTCAGACCTTGCTTTGGGATTGTTCACGAACTACTTTAGTTCAGGAAGCCAAGTGAGACATGTTATGGGAGCTAACGTTTACTTGCCTCTTGGTCAACAGCGACCAGGCTTTTTAGTAATCTGATATTAACGATCAAGATGTTTCGTCCATTTCCTGTACTTAACCGCCTTTAGCAAAACCCCAGTCGATCCTGGCGTTTCCCGGATTACACCACTCAGGAGCAATACTTTGGAGGAATGTTGGATTGAGGACCTGTAAAATCCTCTTCGTAAGTGACGCAGTTAACAACAGCTTTACTTTATTCTGATGATACTTCCCCAAAGTTATGAGGAGCATTCAGCTGGCAAAGAACCGCGCTATTTGAATAAACGGCAGCTGTGACGGCAAATGGACAAACAGTCGATGAAAGTAGGGAATGAAGTCTAAAGGGCAAGTCACTCATGCCTGAATAAGATGTGTAGAAAAAAGCAATTTGATGACAGAAAACCAGAAACTGGTAAGGTTTTGGGGAATCCAGACCCCTGGCTAATAAGTTGTGGATTCCCACAAAAGGTCATGTAATGTGAATTGGTGTTTCGCGGCTTCATTTATATATGGCAAGCAATTTGCAGGCCTTCCTTCACAAAGGTGAAGGATGTCCTTCCCGGGCGCTTGTAAAAGGCTTTGCAAATGTAACTGGGGCAATAATACTCCCACGCTGGTATTGGGATCATTCACAATTGGACTAAACACGAGGGTGTGCACTCCCATGAACAAAAACGTTGCCACTTGATTTATTTGTCTGACGGTCGTCGCCGAAATCCTCCCACCAGGCGAAATTCACCTTAAAAATAAAGGGCTTTGAAGATAACCAGAGCAGGCTGACTGTGGGCATCACGTGCTGCTATATGGTGTCCTTTCGTAGCGCCTAAATGAAACTTACCACCTGAGGTTACATCGTAGATAAACTGTACTAAACCAATGCATTGTAAACAACGATTCGCAAAAAGCACTCTAAACAACCAAATATTGTTGCTATGACGAAGATTCATACTCCCTCTGGTCTTATGTAGTCAGTAGTTAATTAGTCCACCTTTGGTCCCCAGGCTTCTTGGCATGCTTGTAATCAGTGATGGTATGTAGGATCGCTTCTGACTGCTTTTTCAAAGCGTAAATTAGTTCTATTGCCGATGGCCGGCTTTCATGGGCTTTCTACCTAAATTGGCCCAACAAACGTTCAGCAGGACTGAGGTCGGATGATGCGAATGGCTAAGATACAGTCTTAAATCCTCGAGTAATTCAGACTCTCCTACTATCTGTTTTCAATGTGGAATTAGGTTATTATCTTGAAATTTCGGTGCGTTTGTCGCCGTCAGTGTCGGGTAATACGTTGAGTAGGAATCTGGGGTAAACACCACTATTGTTGTTGTTGTTCAGAATGGTCAGTGCACTTTTTCCCTCATAAAAAACGCCACTCCAGACGTGACTGGATCCTCACTTGTTTTGAAGGTGCTGCTCAGAAGTTGTTTGCTTCTCAAAATCTACGCTCGTTTTCAACAATGGAAGTGTCCACCTGAGATTGTTTCATGGCATTTCACACCAAGAAAGCCTAAGCATGGCCCACTCCAAGCAAACTGTTCGATTGTGGAGATTTAGAGGTGGAACACACCTGTACTGTCGGGCTTGCAATTCGTTTCCAATGATCCCCTGTCTAATAGTCTGAACTGAGCTCGGATGTCTCGAAATTCCGGATAGATGCATGGCTAAAAAGAGTGTACTAATTAAGTATCTATCCCCTTGATCGTTTTCTTCCAATTTTGTCATTCCAGTCTTACCATGCATCCATCCATCCGATTGTATCGAAATATCACTAAACGGATTCAACCGTTCTCCACATTGAGATAACTCGCCACGACACTTTTCTCCTGCCGTCCGCTTTAATACTGGATGCTGTCGCAAACTAATTTGGTGGGCCGGATATTCGGGTAGACCAGGTGCAGTGCCACTGAGCAGGGTGACCAGATTTGTCAACAGTATAAGAACACACTTCGCTATACTGTATTTTTGGTGACTAGTATACCCATTGTCCATAAGGCTATACAGGAGGAAATTTAAAGGACTTTTAGGGAAAAAGTCCCGGTGAATTTGGATATAAACAGCGCGACTTCCTAGATCGTTGTTTTTCGAAGACGACGTCACTGTGGAGCAGCCTAGACCACATCACACTCCTGCGTATTTCACATTCATCATTTGTTACTGATCTCAGTTTTTCAATCAGTGGCCTTGATAATGTTGAGACTTAGTTAGACAAACACGGAACAGAAATAATAAAAACTGCCTCGTTTCACCAGCTGATGGGGATGGACTTTCTAGTGGAAGTACACCAAATACAGCTAAACGATCTGATGTTGAAAAGCTGAGGACAACTGTACATCTGTTTCACACTTGTTGAAGACCAACATCGGCGCGTGGCCACCGAAAATTGGATCTACAACTTTTGGTTAGGTCTACCTGACATGCACACGTGTGGAAGAAATTCTTTCTGTCACGGTCTACAACACAAAGTACGAAATAAATAGAGGCGAACCAACGTCAACACAACACTGACCGCTAGTTTCAATTGCACCACTCTTGAGATCAGCTGCAGAGTCGTAATTTGTTTGAAACTGTCAAAAACTCAACCATAGATACTGGAGTGGGGAAATTGTTGGAGGAATTAGCGGGGGTGGGTTTCGGTACTTTTGCGGACAGCATCTTAAGCTGTTTGCTACTGATAGGTAGACATGCTACCCTTGAACCAGAGGCGTCTGGGTGACGACGTGTGAACTACCGCTTGGGTTACATATATCATTTTTTACCCTTATTCACACAGACATATCACATACCAATAGTACAGCACTGGATCACTCCTTAACTCAGCCAATGATGTGCGAAAAACCTCTTCCCGGAAATTTATCCTTTAAGAAGCTACGCACTTCTAAAACGGGACACGCCATGCCATAAAGTGCACAAGCCAAAATTAACCAATTTATTCGCCAAACTTATTCAGCTCAAAGATGGTCGTGTGCTGGAGCCTACCAGACTTTTCCTGAAGTATCGATAACTACTAGTATCCAATTAAGATGAACCAGCAGTATCGTGCTTCTAGGAATTTGTTCCTAGAGTTGAACGCCCGACAAACATTTTGACGACCACAATAAACTATGTATGGGTCATGCGGTGAAAGCAGTTCTTTTATGCCACCCGTTTTGTGAACATTTATTTTTTACATTTTAGTGATACAGTGCTTTTTACCGAGTCCAAACCGTAGTAATTTGAGTCTTATATGAGAATCCGTAGAAAGCAGTACGTTTGGCAGAAATGCAAAAAATATAATGTTGACATCTCTGGAACACCTCTCGAAAGGTTACCACAGATAACAACTTGGTGACGCTGTGTCATGGAAGGACGGTGTATACATCGGTACACTGGGCCCAGTAATTCTCGATGAATTTAAAGCATTGCTGTTTGGTGTTGAAGACAAAATCGAAGCCGTTAATCTTGATCATACAGACTGCTGAATTATTACCCTCGTGGGAGCATCAGGTTAGCAACCACGAGTCATTCAGCTGGCTTTTACAATAGTTACTATTTGTTGATGTTAGGGTTGGGTTACGATCTTCAATGACTATTCGGCACAAGTATGGAGGATCAATGCGCCCGGTCTACTGGTAACAAGCCTAAACCGGAAGCAGTTCCCCGCTCTCAAGGTGACTCATTTGACACGACAGGCCCATTAACCTGCGACAAACAGCATCCGTCTGCTCCTTTGGCCGCGGCTCGGTTACGTGTCCGCATCTCTGCCACACTCTGATTTGGCGCCACGCTCAACAACTTTTCAAATAAAGCTAAACAAATCGCCAGCAGTCAGCTTGAACAACCTACCAGCTGGTTGGACCAAGAATTGCACGTGACCAAGACGTTACTCGGGGTGGAAAAGTACATTGTTTTCGGATGAAGAAGTGTCCATTCGTTCCGGAATTGTCAGTTTTAGCTGACCTCAGCTTTACAATTTGTCCAAACATTAGAAGTTCGAGTGCGTTTATCGGTCGTTGATCAGGCTGTGATTGATCGGCTCGCCGGGCTTGAAAAACAGCTTGATAAGGAGCTCCCAGTTTAGTAAAACCGTGGGAGACAAAGCAGAAGATTTACATTATTCGTTCCGAAAGACGATCTGTTTTAGTTTATTGTTGACAGGAAGACACAAGAGCATATATGTATCGTGTATGTTGATCATGAAGGAGAGTTTCTTTGCATTTATCACGTGTTTCCTTTGCTCTCTCTCAATGACAGATTCGTGTGATGGAAGATGGAAGTGGCCCAGTAGTCGCGCTGCTGAAAATCCATGGTAAAATCTACGCAAAATCATTCGGAACATAAAGGACTTCAGTTCCTGCCCGCACAAGTGTCAATAAGCATCGCTATTTTACTCGCAGTTCAAAATGCGGTTCTAACCGGTGTTTATTTATTCTATAGCACTTGAGTGGAGCTTGGTAAATGTCGTCCTTCCCGCTTCAAGGGTACTGAAAACATAACGGTGAACTATATGCAATATTTAATTTGAAACTTTGTAAGTTGTTGTTGTTGCTTGTAACATCTGAGCTGGGACATTCACAGACACGCACATTCCATTACAAAATCTCTGACGGATTAAGCGACACTGAGTTAAGCACCTAGTTATCGCAAATTCAAGAATGTGGTCAACTAGCTGCACCAAGATGTCTCTGAATTCCAAAAGTTAACTTTGCCTCTTGTAGCTAATGTGCATTCCACTTCACTCACAGCTAGAACGTACGTGTAGCAACCATCAAGATTGTGTTACTTTCATCTGATGCGGCGTGTGTTCAGGTATCCCCCGACACAATGCCGATACAGCCAACGAAATGGAATGCTAGATGCTAGTTTGTCACAGTCGAAATTGAGCGGAAGCTACCGAGGTCTCACACTAAGGGACAAGTGAACTTCATTTGAACTCCTGTCAACTACCATCTGGAGCGGGAAAAGAGTAAAGCTGATTTTCATAACCAGGGAAGCGTAAAACTACTGCCAAATTAGACAAAGTACCAGGCACATCACCTGAAGAGGTCAAATGGTTGGAGGGATTGGCAAAAGAATTATCGTGTTGCCGTTGGGATGGTCCAACTAACCGGACATGTGTCCATGGGGTAAAACCCACTAAATACCTGAATTGGTAAAACTCGGGTACTGGGACGAGCAGGCCAGGACATCCGGTGGACAAAGCGTAAATTGGCCAGGAGTTTGGAAATCCTACCCCGAAAATCTATTTTGGATTGTTCGTACTTTGACAATCATTGTTGAGGCAGTTCGAAATAAAAGTTGACGGTTATTCGGAGATAATCGTTGTTGTATTAACTGAAGACAACTTTAGGATACAAAGGTCAGGACGCGAAAGTCCTAGATGCCCTGCCTATCTCTTTCCCTATTCAGTTGACCTGCACGAATGAATGGATAGTTTGATGGTTCGGAAGAAACGTGAATATAGGATTTTTGTCGGATAACTCCCATCAGCAGCTTTTGTAACAGTTATGCGATAGTGAATACAGGTTTGACGGAGAGAGATTCATGTGAACAGTTAATCAGAGGATAAAGAAAAGTTACTGTCGAATACGAACTCTATATTAATTTCATGTACATTTCAGGATACATTGGTGATTACCCAGAGAATTTTCAAAGTCTTACGTAGTGCAGTGTGTCATGGAGGAAACCGTCCAGTGCAAAATTTAACTCAAAAGTGTAAGGTCTACAGTTAGGACCTAGTGTCCCTCTCAGCACCACGAAAAAGTCCAAGGCATAAAGGATGCTAGCCCTCGTCAGACACAGGAATGTAAGTTGCATCTTTAAAGCACGTGTGTCCAACTAATTAAGGCCGAATAATGGAAAAGGGTGGATTCTTTGTGAAACGACTAGCTTAGAAATTGGTTACCCGTTCCGTCTAGCCGAAGCAAGGCGATAATTTACTCGCTGAATGAGTACAAGTGTCACCTATGCATTCTTTTTACTCGATCCCAATACTAAGAGGAAATGCCTATAAATTTCTGAAATCTTTATGACCTTCGGATCGAAACAGTCAGGTAGAGGCCTAATGCTCCGGTGCCTTGGAAAATAGGTGAATCCTTGGAAGGGAAGATGAGGGAGAAATGTCCGACCAGAATAGCTGCACAAAAATGGCCTGTTTTTAGATATGAAAGAGAGAGGTCGATGAAATCCTAATTGAGACTTATCAAAACTTAGTGTTACTGCTGTGTACACGTGCATATTATCACTATTTCCCTTAGTCTTCCAGATACTTCCAGTGACATATGGTATCCAAACTGTCACAGTCTGTACGACGACTTTGTCCGCTATGTTTTACCACAACGTGTTCATTTGCGAACATCCCTTTACTAACCCTCAGCTTGAAGTTTTGAGGAAATAAATGGACGCTGAAGGTGTCAATTATGACGACGAAAATTGATGGTGTTTTAAGTAGAAAAGTGCTTTTAGATACATAGTTCACTTGCCTGAGCCTGCCCTTCTGAACTTGGGAAACTGTGATAACATCCCTGAAAAATTTTGATAGTCCAGGTTGATAATGGGCTAGTTGGGCAAATCAAACGTTCAGACATGGTTTCAACTTCGTTTCAAGCACTGTAGTTAGTGGGTCACGTGGGTGCACACTAACCTCCTACAGATGATAAATTCACCGTTGTTTCGTTTCGTTCTGGATGACAGGTGTGACCTGTATTTAACCTCAACCATTGTAATCAAGTAATGTTATCTTTCGATGAAAACGTCTTTATCCCTCGGGTTGAGTACACCCAAGTGAGTATTTCAAACCACCCCTTTACACTTCCTTTCTGGGTTCTGTACTTTCGGGTCACCGTTTGTTGTTTATTTCACCAGGAAACTCTCAAACAAAGAGTCACACCCTTCAAATGACTATCAGGTCAGGTTATCCTTTCCTAGCACTTTTGACGCGTGGAGCAGATAAGAAAGTTAGGAGAAGCATAGCCAAAACATCGAACTCCAGCAAAAGTCCCATTTGATTAATAGGCACGTTAGGCCTTTTCATTCTTCTGGACGCAGACCAGCAGAGCAATGAAAATTAGCAAATTTTTAAAGGCATTTTGAGACCTAGGGTCAACGCCACCAGTGGTCCACTAGGAGCTAAACTCTTCGAATCGAAATCTCTTGGGGCGGCAATGTAAACTATTCTGAAGGTTTCGAGCCACTTTTATGATATCGTGGACTTTTAAGGCCCTTCAAGTTCGACGCATTAAAGGGCATCGCACAGAATGGTACAGCGTCACTTAGGGAGACTTCGTTGTAACAGGTACTCCTGAATGTCGCTTTTTCCTGCCCAGGCAACCGAGATATGAGTAAGGCCTTCGAAGTATCGAGTCACATTTTCATGCTTTGATGGACCGAATACCACCAGGCTTTCAAACTGGATTGTACTGATTGCTACACAGAGGGGCTGATCTTCCTGAATGCATGAGTCACACTGAATAATGAGAATAAACTGATAAAGAACGTGGCAACGAAGAAGAGTTTTGGCTGAGATGTTTTATGCAGTTTTAGCTTCATGAAACAGTTTTAGCTTCATGAAACAGTATAAAGCGTTTATAGTGCTACCTGCTAGGAATGTTTCGCTGGATGCTACTGAAGCACCAGGCTAGCTCCCGGAGCATTGGTCGATTCAAACACCCGAGTGGAGTGGTACTTATGCGTTTTTCCCACACGCTAAATGGTTGGATTGCAAATTTTGGTTTGACCAACCATGCCGCGTGCTCTTCTCAGAGCGAAACCCGAGCCCATTGCTTCGTCTTCAATATGGACCTACCAAACTATTCGCGCCATGACGAGAGGGGGCTTTCTAAACGAAATTAATGTAGAAATGTCTTAAATATCAGCATCCAAACAACTGAATGGAGGACAACCCGTATGTTCCCTGTTTCCGAATAAACTGCTCATCATAGCGTAACTTGTCTTATGTGTAACAACTCAGTATCCACCACTTCGGAAGACGGGCCTCGAATAAATACTAAACCCATCATAAAATGGAAATCTAAAGAACTTTTCTGTGGTTAATTTACTTACAGGCTGTTGTTTTGATGAAATACTGATGTACAACAAGCAGCCATTTCTTGGCGTCGATTGGTTGTGCACGACGCGATCACATTATTAGCCAAGGCGGGCCTGTCACGGACGGGCAGCAAGTCAGTGTCTGAAATAAGGAACCGGCTGGTTGATCCCTGACGAAGGAACTTCGGAGGTAGGGTAGAACTGACGTTGTGGTACAGTGCATTTTCTGCTACCTGGATGAGTCCTTCGTCCAATCTGTCTATAAGTAAGCAGCAAGTTATGTTTATGGAATAAACCAGTTCACAACGTGTAACTCCACAGACGAGATGCCGCTACTGAGAAAGAATCACCCCAGAGTCTCATGGGAATGGGAGGAACCCTCTTCGAAGACCAGCATTTTTTATCCAGTGTCAATGTACCAGGCAGCTGAAAACTGCAAAAATGTTTAAACATCCGGAATATGGTTTGACAAACTGCACAGCATTCTTTGACTCAGTGTGTACCTTTATCCTCCTCCTATATCCCTCACCACAAGTACTGACCCCCCCCCTCAGAAAGAATTCCGTGCTCACTCAATAGGTTTGAGAAATTCTTCTCATATTATTCACGGGTTTTGCTTGGTTTAGCCCTTTTCCAAAGCGAACCAATTAGAGCTTTTTTTCACTGCAAAATCGGTCCTGGTAAAAGCAATGTCTTATTCGAAAATGGATATCAACTATTGGCAAAAACTAACAGAACTTTGCGAAACTATCCGTAAAATACCTCTTAGTATAGTTGACATTGCTAGTGAGTGCTATCACCATGCCTCAAGATATTTCCAAAATCCTAGTTCCATTACGGTATATTTTTGCAACACAAGGTGCAATCACTTCTCCAGTGGCAGGATTTTCCGTGGAGGTTGACTCTACAATGATAATCGATGGGTCTATCAAGTCTATCAAGACTTGAAAAGCCACTCGGCATTGAATGCACCAGAAACTAAACTCGGTGTGAACGTCTTACGAGGAGCAAGTGTTACACGATTCATGACGCCAAAAAAGTAGCAACTGAAAGAAGAGGACTAAACTTGAGGTTGTTCAGCATGTAGTGAGGTACTTCTCAGCATTTGTAGAGAAGTTAGAGTGTTGTTCTCGTTTTGAAAGTGTGGTCGCTATCTACCTAGGTTAGCCACGTTAAAAAGGCTATGCCCTTTTCAGGACCCATGTCACCATTATCGTGTACCTTGTAACTCGTGAATTTAGAGTTGACTTGCGGCTCTTAAGGCAATTGGATTTTATTTTACATTTTTCGATAGCTGATCAGATTTGTGTCCCTTCTAAGGAGAACTTAATTACTCATCGGGGCATAAAATCGTGGACGTTCCAGGGAGGGGCTGTTATGGTAGGGATCGAAAATCTAAAAGAAATTCGCCGGGAAATATTGGTTAAGAGCCCTATTGGAGAATAGCTTCTCTTCGGATCTCTCATGAATGGGCTGCTTTATAACTGAAGTCCTTTTGTGATTTCCAGTCTCCCCTGAGTTGTGCGTCATCGGTGTTGTTAGAATCCAACTACTCCCGGTTGGTTTTCCTACATTAACACTAGATGATTGAGTGTCTATCGATCGCATGGATATTAACACCTTTTGCAACTTATCCTTTCTCTTTCGCCCACGTTCTGAGTTTTTCGCTAAGGATGAAGTGACAGAGGCATCAAACCATGATCTCTTCACTTGACGTTGACATTTTCACAGATCTTTGCCCTCGAAATATTCGTCTGGGTATACGTAAATTGGTACTCCCACTAGCTGGGATCTCGGTAAATTCATGCGACGCAAAACCCGGTTGTATTTGCTAGTTGTGCTACAATGCTGAGAGATTTGTTTGGTGATTTTGATATTAATCTCATCAAAGCTGGGGATAAGCCGGTTACAATTCTTTCATAAATCGGTCGATAATCACTGATTATGTTACGTTTGACGGTCTCAGGCAGATGCGCTGATATGTCAGCTGCCTGCCTACACCATCGGCGGGCACAATTCGACTAGCCGGAAGTGTGCAACATGCTCCAACAACCAACTTGATCTAACAACCTAGTGCGCATCGGTTGAACCAATCCTCACAGTCGATTAATGAGGGAAATCGGTGTAACTCTGGCTGGAATGTCACGCCCCACTTTATATATGTACGTATGTTTTTCCGTGCAGTAACTTAGCATGACCAAACTGGAATTCTCTTTCGCCCATCTACTTCATCACTGATAAGGTGAATAGAATCAAGCCACACTTTCCAGAAGAGATGCGGTCAAACAGGTAAACTTGAATTGTTAGTTTCATACGTATGTACTCAGTCGACCTGATTAATTAAGCAATGCCTCTCCGATCAATGCCGAACACCCTATCGCATCAATCCAATCTTGGATGCCTGAAATGTAACAAGATGAAGTGTTCAAATAAGTTTCTCTCTTCCCATTCATTGGGGCTGAACTACACTTTGGACGCTCAGTATCACGCGTAAAATGTCGGATCAGATTAATAGGTTTTGGAGGTGAGACTAAGCTTTTGCGTTCAGAAAACCCTCACTTTACATGGCGATTCGTTCTGTTGTTTGTCTTGAACAAATAGGACATGTACAGCCCGATTATGGTCTACGGAACAGTGTGTACACTGGGACACCAAATGGCATGATTTATGGATACATTCAAAACACAGTAAAGGTTGCTCCGGTTTCATCTTTTGCATGACTCTTATCTGCGAGTGCAGCCCTTGGAAAATATCAATGTTGTTGACGAAGGAGAGTGAAAATAGCTTACTTCAGAAGCCACAGACTAGAAAATCGCTAATTCCACACTAGATAACAGCACGTCGCAGTAACCGCTAGAATCACGGTGAATTTCGGATAAGTTCATTGCTCATGGTGTCCAATCTACTGAATTATTCGCCGAGATTGTTTTGATTATATTGTTTACTAACCTGTGAAGCTATCTGTAACTTAGACACAAACGAGTGTGAGCGCAAGGCCTGAATTTATCTGTGCTCTAAGTTCACTCACTCGAACGTACTCAAATTTTTTACCTTCTCATGCTGTCCTGTGAGTCTGTTGGGGACGGGCTTTATAAAATCCTGTGTTGCGGAATACCATCTCGCTTATGGAGATCACTTAGAATGTCAATCTCTGTTGTGATCATTTTCAGGCAACTTCGCCTGAATTACAAATTATCTGTTCACCATGTCCTTGAATCGTCGTGTGTGAACAATGACTGTTGATGTGCCTTTTTTGAAGCGGATAGAGCTTCTTCATTTACTTACGTGTAAATAACCATTCTTGTTGCACCATTACTTACAGCATTGCTGAAATCTCTTGGACGGCCCACCACCAGTTGCACCCTTCATGTGACTTGTCCGGTAGACGTATTCACCAAGTTTCTGTCAACCATATCTCCAGTTGAAAATCAAATTTCAAGTTAATTTGGCTTTCACCAGAGATCCAAACTTGGAGGCAATATCTGCATGGCATGCTTTCGGCTGAGCGCTATTGATTTTTTTAAATGTTCATTGGGTTATGGCTATCTGGCTATCGAGACGAAACTATCGGAGATTTATTCCCCTCGCGTGAGCAATATTAGCGTTAGTGCAGATGAACGCCAGGACGGTGTTACCGTGAGGTTCAAAGGAATCTCACCTGAATCTCCAACCGAATGTGCTGTGAAAAAAACAGCCCTCTTGTTTCACCTGAAAAAAATATTCAGAACACTGAATAAGACAATACTTTTGAGGTGCCTGTCCAGCAGTTTTCGTCAACCGTATAAGTAGAGTTTTATCAAGGAGAGTATCATTAGATTGTCGGACTCTCTGAGAAGAATCTGAAAGTTCAGCTTCCTGTGAAAGAGTAAATTAGTTCAGTCGCTACAAGAATGGCTAATCAACCTATTCGTTTCCATGTTATGTATGTCTTTTACTTCTAAGCACCAGTTAAATCGAAATAATTGCGGTCATTAGATGTATGGACGTTTTCTTCATTGTTGTTAACCTTCCGAAATGTCAAATAGATTCAATGCAGTGCAACCTATTGTCCACGCCAATGTTTCACTTATGAAACATACAGTGATGTCCAGTGTCCTCCATATTGAGGCGAAAGGGCTGGCTGAACAGGTAATAAGCTACTTCATGTGGCCTGGTGGCTTGCATCCAAAAAATGACTATTCCTAAATCTTCTTCTCGATTGATGTTTTGCCAGATCATTGTCCTCGTGTCTCCTTTTGACCTCCACACCAGCAACTAAAGGACTGTGCTGTAAACGCTGGTACAAACCTCGAGACTCCTTACCAAAATAAGTGGAGGAAAGTTCGCCTTGTACCATACCGAAACTTTAAATTTCAGTATCACCTTTAAAAGAACTTTGGGATTTACTGACCAGCTTTAATTAGTATATTCCACTGGTGGGTGGGTGACGAGTTATAAGCCCAATGATGGGACGCACACTGCACTAACCTTGACATTACTAAGGTGGATAAACTTACCCTTTGTAACTGTATAGAAGTGTTCACAGTTGGGTGGATAACGTTTCTGCCTATTACCTACGTTGCAAGAAAGTGAATTTGTCACTAAGGCACCAAGAGCAGCATACGGGTTTGTCTCAAGTGTAAAATTTTAAGCAGGTTGCAGTGCTGTACTATTCCTGATCAAATGATTATTCGCTGAAATAACAACGTACCTGTTAATTTTGATTTCCGTTTCTAGACTATTTAGTCTTTTGTTTGAATCGCTTGGCAGATTGCTTTTTCCACTGAACGACAAAAAATCTGGAATCCTTTACAAATTTGTTTCGAGAAAAGGCTGTCCAGGTAAGTTTCTAGAAAGGCACGTAAAATTCTAGCTTCCAAAGCTTATGATGCACCATGTATTTGGAAAAACTGTTCTCCAGCTTTAGTGAATTACTATTAAGAAGATGGAGACATTTTTAAAGGGTATTCATGCAGCTCGCTTATTTATGTCCTTTATAAGGCGCCCACTAGTCAGACAGGGATTGGAAGGTAGACTACTTCTTCATGTCACAAAAATGTTTACCTGTCATTTCTACTCAAGTAGAACCGGTCATATTGGTCGAACAATGGGGCAAATGTCTAAACACGTGCTCGAATATCACCCAAATAGCTTCTTGAAAAGATAGTAGTGCACCATTACCAGTTCTGTTTCACTCTATTTTACACCATTATGCCAAGTATCTGTAAACTTCCCGAAGTCCGCCAGAACGAAGATTGTGGCCGTTCGAGAACACACTGTCATAAATTTCCCCAGCCTGAACTTTGTATACAAACGCCATTCGTACAGCCACTAGCGCTAGTCAGGTGATAGGCCCACGTGACTCTCATCTTGTGTTGTCTTTTACAATCACATTACTCTTGCTTAAAAAGTCCTCCCACATCTCGGAGCTCTTATTCTGGTAAGTCCACATCATAGAGAGTGCAGGATGACTCCACTAAAACGAGTGTTCGGGTGAGAGTGATGTGAATGAAAATTTTAAGAATCCCGGAATCACCTACAACGAACCAGTGGTTAGTCTTTGACCGCTGAATTTCACTATAATTGAAATTTTTCACACCTTATCTGTTATTCTCCAACAATGTTTCAGATTCCCGTCTAATTCAGGATGCTGAGACGATGAGTGCAAAACCAGATGTGGCCGTCACCAATGTACGGACTAGCTTTATATAGTTATATGGCTTACTGTTTGTTTACATCAAAACGCTCAATAGGGACTCAGTTGCGAATTTGTTTTTACCTACTTGGAGGTCCTGGCATTGCGCATCACTCAAAGATACCGCATTTAATTGCCACATGTATCAGTAAACCGAAATGCGTGGTCCTTCGGACAACCATGTGAGCAAAACTCTGATATTTATTGAATTCCTGATCGTCTTCATTGTTGAACCTTTTTTGTTCTCATAAAATATGGTTCATTGCGGAAAGTCTCCTTTCCAAGCCTCCGTCTATCAGTCTGTCTTCCATGATCACCTCTTACTAGAACTCACCGAATCAACTTATCTTCCGTCTTGATATTTTCAGTTGTGAAGAAACTACGTATCTTGGCCCATCATACATAACAACAGCTCGTCACGACTGTTTTCACTTCCTCCCACACTGTCACTCGGACCCACCCAGCACCAACCTGTTGAAACAGCTATTTTAACGACCACACATTGGGCTCAATTAGGGGGAACGGACTCATGCACCGGATAGTTGTTTTCATGTCACATTACCGTTCACTGGAAGTCCATACAAGGCCTAATGATATTGACGGTGCATACAAACGTGAAAGCACGTCCGAAATGGTAGATGATTCTATTGTGCATCATATCGACAAAAACACAGTTTAATACTCTAAGGGAAAAGCAATCGTGGCTTGTCTACCTATTTTAGGCGATTAGTGTAGCGTATGTTGATTTGATATGTGGTCAACCAGTTAGTTAGCTCTCATTATTTTCGTGAGTGTCCATCTACGTACTGACTGGGTAAATCGTTGCGGTGTCTCGGAGCGATCTCATCCACCAGCAGTTGTCTTCCAGTGACAATAGTTAGGCTGATACGAAGAAATGTTGTTTGTTGTGCTGGGGTTGAACTGATGCAACGAACAGATTAGTTTGGGGAAGCTCCCTACTAGGGCAACGTCTTTTATCTCGTTGTAGGATGTTGCTACATCCTCATACGAATTGCTTCTTCAGTAAATATTCTGGGTGCACCAGACTCACCGGCATTTAGATGCTATCATTTTACGCCCATATAATCCTATCCCGTATTGCCCATTTTCTTGATAAAGCTACCGAACTGTGCTACTCCTTCAACGGCTTCCAACACAACGTGACGAAAATATTACCCAGGGAACTTGACCGGACGCGACCGAAAAAAACTTTGGATATTTTAGTTAACTTGTGTGTTCACACACGCAGGGTAGAACGTCCAAGGTCCAGGGCATACGGTGAACAGAACGACCGGTTTACCGCCCAGGTCACTGTGATCATCCTTGGTCATCCAAACGGAAGGCACGTACGAAATTGAGGTCAACCTGGTGTTGTTAGAACACGATGCGTGTGTGGACACGTGCGCGTACCATTTAGTTTTGTCAGTGAGCGTGGTCACCTGACGTTCGTGTTTGAACGCGACAGCCAGGGATGTTGAAGTCAGCCAGTTTGAGCATAGAAGTCTTGGTCACACACGCACCCATCGTACAAAGTTTTCTGGTGCATAGCCTTTCAACGTTAATTTGGCATCCAAACCGTTTAAACCCTATCAACACGGTCCAGAGCAGGCTAACAAAGAAACTGTACGAGGTGCATGAAGCACTCAGGACCAGTTGTCATTTTCACTCCTCAGCATTACTCTAGTAAGTGGTCAAATTTCTAGAATCATCCCACAGACACTAATCGAAAGGAGTGTTGAATGGGCAGACACACTCAAGGATCATGGTCGATAGTGTTTGAGAATGTATGGAATGAATAGTTAAAGGCCAGTTGGTCAGGCCAGGTTGATTGGTTGAATACTAGTTGTTCAGTTTTTTTCAAAAATTAAAACAACTTGCATATCGTGCTGTGGTACAGCGGACCCGCTTCACTTCGTGACATGGAGGACAAATTGCGAAATCTGTCAAATGGCATGGTCCCATGGAAATGGTCCATTGCTTTTTGCAGTCAACCACTGACAGTCAGATTCGCTTCTTCTCTCTTCCTACTTTGAAGATGGAGGAAGTGGATGACACCTTGGAAACCTACTTAGTTCAGGTCACTGCTACTCTACTCGGAAATTCAGGAGTATCCTATTTTCTCCCTCCGAACTACGTGCTAAAAGGATTGTGCGATAATGCCCATCAAAAATGCTTGCATTCCATTAGTCCTGTGAACAGTAGCAGGGTTTAGATCCACGAATTTAAAAACGACTGGACCCATCTGTTGTTCTCACAGATTTATACTGCCTATCAACGAGCGTGTCCCTTTTGTCGCTGGTTGTGGTGTAAAATCGAGAAACCTAATTTCCGTTATGTATTAGCAAGGTGCAGTCAATCAAGCATTCACGTACGCTGATATACCCATGCACCTGGAGGGTTCACACAAAACGCGTCATCAGGATATTCTCCAAACGCATTATCCTTGACTCAAGGGTTGGTGGATAGTCCCGTATCACCTGTCGTAGATGACATACAGAGTGCATTTTAGTACGCCTTACTACGTATGCTCACGACGGTTGTAACTCTATGCTTCTCAAGTGCAGTGGGTAACAATATTGTAATAAATTGCATCCTGATTTCCACAGAGAGTAGCAATACAATATCATAAATGCATAGTATTTGTTCCCTTTTTGTGGCGCCTCTCAAATAGACAATAGACAAAAATGCAGGCCTCAGGTCTTATCGTATCTGTGGTAGTGAATAAACTATGGTGATATATATTCTACATGAGCCAACATAAAGTTTCCATAAATAGTAAGAGCCGTTCGTGAAATACATTTGTTTGCACACCCATTTGGTTTTAGCCCGAGATTGACCTGAATCACTCACCTGAATCTCTCATTTATAGTAAGCCCTACGAAGGACGAAACCGATCGTGGGCAGTCTTGTGGGTAGTTTTGTTTAATTGAGTGCTGTTGGTTGCGCCTATTAGATTCAGATAAAACAAACGAATAGTTGGACTGTTGAATATTCCTAAATGCTTTAGATCTAAGCCACTTCACCCGGAGCAAATGCAGAGAAGGTATTCAATCAGAACGCGCGTTTACACTGACCCTATGTCATTAGAAAGTATTCGGAAGTAATTCAGAAAAGCCCAAGTTACTTAGCCACTCCATGTTCATACGTTCGTTTACACTCGGAAAAAAGTGCACCGTGGGAAATTTTCTAAGTTAATGAAAGTTTCATGAGTTTCGAAATGAGCAACTTAGCAGCACCAAGTTTATGCAACTCTTGATCTGCTGCAGACTGGACCGTTGGTGGTGTGGGACAACTCTAGTAATTAGGCGAAACAAAACTTTGAATACGGTCAGTATTCGAGGACTTTGAGTTGAGGACTCTTTGAGTTGCACACAAAATCACAGGACTTAATTCACTGGGAAAGCGAGGTTTATCTGGAAATGAAATGGATACTATGGGTACAGTGATGTACACTGATGGGTACAATGACCGTCTAAACCTCAGCCATTAAGAATTTCCATCAAAAACGCCTTAATCCGTGTCAGAACGTCAAATCGAAATCCGTAATGAACATTCAGTCTAATGAGCCGTGATGAGCAAAGTCACGCTGTCAGAAATTCAAAAATGATACCTTCAGTTCAAGGCCAAGTTCAGAGGATACAAAAATTACCACAATGAGAAATAGGTTCCAAACAGACCGTTAGTTGCAATTCAGACAAATTTTTACGAAATACAACATCCTCAAGTACTACCTGCGTTTTTTGGGACTTCTCGGTAGCCCTCTTACGATTCCTCAACATATTTCGCCATGGTAACCAGAATAAAAATTATTGTATCCTTGATGGAATCGTAGCCACGACTTGATGCGAAGGTAACGCAATGCATCGGATCTACTGCCATGGGTTGAAGACCGACTGGCAGTTTAGTTACATGCGTTCATCACAACTTAGATTTTTTTGACTGAAATTAAGTACTCTTCATCTCTTCCGTTAAAAGTTAATTTTGCTACGGTTCAGCACGCTTCTTGAACCTTTCTTTCTCCTTGCTTAACATCCGTTAAACTTTTGCACAAATACACGTTTCTTCAGATGCCAGAACCACGTGTTTTTGTTGTATCAGGTTAAAACTCGCTCACCTTCGCGATGTACAGTTTTTTTTGTTTTTTCCTCTGTTTATTGCCTCTTCTGTTAGTCGCTAAGACGAACTGCCATTGTTCACCTGTCACCGTGCTGGCTACTTGATGCTGAATCTAAGTCACAGTCGTATGATTGGTCAGACCGATAGCGTTTTATGCTCAGTAGATTTGTTTTTTTTTGTGTGACGAAGATAGCCTACTTTGGTGGGGTACCAACTAATCCAGCGTTAAAATGTTCACCTCCAAGTGTGAGCTTACCAGACTCAGAGACTAATCCCTGTGACGTACGTAAGTGGTAGTGGATCAGCAGGGCTCACATACAGACAAGCAAGTGATCGATGAAACTACTGGCCCAGCAACACAGTTCATTCACATGCATGAGCATGTCGATTGTCGAGCGGAGTCGGTGGGTGAAGCACATGACCAGAAGGGCATACTCAGGCCAACTTCAAACAGGCAAGAGGCCCACATCAAGAGCGACAGGACGTCACATAAACAGTTTAACCCCGGTCGACAGTGGGCTTGGATGTAACTGAATGCACCTACTTGTAGGGTTGCTGTAGTTTTGATAGACTTGAAGTTAATTTAACAATAATACTGGGGAATCAGAATAGAATATGCACTCCGTAGACACCACCTCCATCCAAACAGACGTGATTGCCAGTAAATGATTGCTTCCCAAAAATAAGAACAAAGGTATCAATCAGGCTTCACAGTGAAAATTCACACAAGATGAACTCAGTATCCTTAGAGAGAGGCATTGCCCTCGAACAGAGTTTGTTCCCACAGTGCTGAGCAAAATGATGTCAATAATGGAGTATCGAGTAAGGCCATGTGATATTTCGATCGCCGTCACGTTATACAGTCTCAAAGGTCCGTTCTTCCATTGATCGTCCGACGATTGTTGGGCTTTGCGACCTTCAGAAGTTTTTCAGCACCACGAAACCACATTTAAGTGTCACATGAATCGTTAACAATTTTTTTCATTTGAGTCCAGTATTCATTCTTAAATTTTAGGATAGAGAAATATGCTAACCTGATTGCCCATAGACTATGCGAAATCACTTTGTTTAATTGGTAAATCTCTTTGGAACGTAGTGTTCCCATATTATGGAGGCTGGTTTAGACAGTATCGTGTAAAAGTGATATCAGAATGAATTCTGCCAGCAAAGCCATTTATTATTCCCACTGGTTTTATCAGCTGGTCAGAATGTGAAGCTAACCTCACAGGCAACATACTGCGTGCGCTTGTCTTCCGTAAAAGTGCGTCAGCATTCCGGCTGGTAAATGCAAAAAACCTCAGGGCCGTAGCTTGTGACACTAAGCAAGAATATCTGTGTGTTAGCAACCAACACATTCACACCATACTGTTTACTCTCAGACAGCCGCCATAACAGTACAAAAAATTCCCCTGCAGGGTAGCATTTCTTCACTGAGCACCACGTTTCAAAGTTTCGCATAGTGACTGGTATTAGGTTTCAAAGTCCAGTCGAGGGATTTTGAGAAAACGATCATTTTAATTTTTCTTGAATGAACGCTACTCACAAGGCTGCTGAAAACTCTTCGACAGGTAGCTGAAACATGAGACAGCCTGTGTGCAGCACATTCAGCTGAAGTATATCATATAAATTAGATTCTAAGGTTGACGGAAACTCGGGGCTGCGCCTATATGATGGGTCTGAAGAAAGACGAAACTAGTCATGGGCTGTCGGAGAGTTTACAGACCCCTTATGAGTAGTTTCCTTCGAGAAAATATACTGCGATATTTCGAATATCCTACCAACTGAAACAAGAGGCTGCTTTTATGCAGCACATTCAACTGAACGATATCATAAATGAGAGATTCGGTTGGGATTCAGTTGAGTCTCCCACGAAAACAAAATTTGTGTGCAAATAAGTATCTCCCACGATAATCTTAATTGTTTTCATTGACTGTATGATGTCTCAAGATACACCTAATTTCATGATAAAGTGGGCTCGATCAGTGCTTTCAACACAGTCGCATTGGGCAAGTACATTTGTAAACAGGTTGCAGGAGTCTGAGTAGTGGGATCTTACTTGTTCAAACTTAGAATGATTGGCACTGAACGCAGTCATCGGACTCCATTTCATCAAGAGTCATCGGTTGGCCACATGCCTTTTGTGCTGAGAAATCAAGGTTCTCCAAAACCCCACTAGTCACTTCTACTGACTTTGATCTGTCTGGTGGTGATCACACTGAACAATCAGATAGGACGATTCGTCACGTCTACGGGCTATCCAAAATTCATAGACTGGGCTGCCAGTTTTCCCCTATTCTTCGCGTGAGCAACTCTCTCTATGCACTACACGATGGGTTGGAGAAATAATCGGACTGGTGGCAAACAAGATGCACAAATACCACGGGACGCCTTAGAATTCACTGAGGGCATTCAAGACTTACAAGTCAGTGATGAACTGATATGCTCATCAGACATTGAATCGGTTCTACTAACGTGCTCTTAGTTAAAATCTCTATTTTTTCGACATTCAACTTATTCCATCTATACATGAAAATGATTTGAAAGGGGCTTATTTTTGCGATGCATACTTATTGCCCTTTTTTTTCATTGGTATAATATACAGACGACAATATGGAAAAGAGACGGACTCTGGGTCTGTCCTCATACTATTGTGATTTTTTAATCCAAAAGATTGGACGGTAACTGTTTTAGAGTTAACCTGTCGACGATGATTCGTGGCTGAAAACTGATCGATTGCTTGAAACCTTTAACTTGACACATTGGACAAACGGGTACGTTATAGAGGAGGCGACTGATGGTGGCTTCCAGTTCCTTGACACTACTCGGATTTCTTTTCGACATGAGGCGCAAACTAAATTTCAACAAATACATGTAGAAGAGGGTTCACTAAATCTTCACTCATGGCAATTCTGGTGTATTACAAGAGTGCATCACAAGAACCTTGACTGTAAATGGAGATTCAGAGCAGCTCACACCTCAAAACCTGCAGTGTCCCACGGGGGATAATACAGAATAAATAAAGACATAAAACTGACGTTTATTAGATACAAACTTTGGCAAACAAATTTACCTCCAAAGGGCTTTCGACAGAGCACTACTAAGGATCCATTTCGCCAGTGTCCGTCGGCTAAAGATGGACAGCTTTGTCGTAATTGTTTATTGTTGACCTACCCCAAGTTCAGTTGGATACTGCAAGTTTTCCAGGTCGTGTGACTCGATATCCACAAATCTGAAACCTCACCATCACCTCACTTGCATCGGAAAACGATCGATAGCCCACTCTATAATCCTAACTTATTAGAGAGTGGGTTTTTAAAGCGCTTCATTTTAAACCTTGCACTGAGAAGTGTACACATAAAAGCCAGGATTCTCCCTACGTCTATTCTAACACATTCTAGCTCAACAAACAGACTCATTTGCATACCAATTTTGTTTTCACGATAGACTCACCTGAAACCAGCTGAGTCTCTCTATTTTGATGTCCTTCTTGGAGAGTTTTCAGCAACATTTTGAGAAATGTCTATGCAATACTCCAGTTCACTTTGTGTGCCTGCTCAGGCAAACCTGGTTTGAGTTTCGACTAATCCAGGCCTTCTTTGTGTTAGTAACTCCCAGTAGCTCATTACTGAGACAAAAACAGCTAGGTTTGAAAATAGATTTGGCAATCTTTCAAACACAATGTCACTATATCGCTGTTGCCGTAGATAGTGAATGATATTCAGCAGTACAATCCAATATAGCCCTTCATCACCAAGTTCTGACATTCGAATCTTGTGTATAATGTGGCTTTTTAATGTCTGGTCCATGGGAAGGATGGTTTGGAAGTCTATAGAGAATCA
>SJOL01007113.1:597058-629551 GCA_004794785.1 Opisthorchis felineus
GGCTTATCTGGAAAAGATCCCTAGATAATTTGGGGAACGCAACGGTTGTTCCAGTTGTGAATGTTGATACCTAATTTCAGGGAACGAATCCGAGTCCAAGTAGTGTTGCCGTCTTGGCGGGGTTGTGAAAGATAGAATACGAAAGCTTAGCAATAAAGTTTGATAGACATCGAACGCTAGGTCTTATAAAATACCACAACATTTATAATTCAGCATGTCCAAACAGTTTAGCACACGAGGAACAGTATGCGGGTAGCGCGTCTCTCCAGCTGCCCCAACGGCAACAACTTCACGGTGGCAATCAAACCGACAGGGAAGTGACAAGATGTTCATCCTGAAACAAAACATTTCTGAGCCAAATTTCGACAGCAACTACCAAATGCACCCGATATGCCATGTGCGGAGAGCATTTCACTCACCTCCTATGAATTTCCGGCTTTTGGATCTGATGTTATTTGCAGAGAGTGTGTCACCTTAGCAACCGTATTTGGCACAAACAAAATATCGCACTGGAATGCAGCACAAGATGGTCATTTTAACAGACTATCCATTTTCTAAGCTTCGGGGTCACTTCAAAGATCAACAAGCCAAATGAGGAAGGGGAAATTTCTACCTCCACCGCTTACATGGGCAATTTCAGCGCCGATTTTCCGTGGTACAATCAGAACGTCGATAATTTTCAGACTATTTTAAACGAACTTACCCAAAGAAGGAAGAAGTGTTGAATTTAAGCGAAATGAATTGTGCCGATGTTGGCAGACCTTCCCCTTTTATTCTAACCAGTATCAATATGCTTGTTTATGTATACATGTTTAAACGATAGAAGTACGTATATGCTAAAAGACTAGACCAGGGCAAGTTTGGTGCTACGGATTTATATCAGACTTCTGGATATTATATTGTACACTTGCAACGGATACCTCAGCTAGTTTGTTATACCAACTCGTGTTTAATTCACTCTCTTCCAAGACTACTTTTATTATCTATGGATATCGGGGATATCTCTCTGAAGCTTGAAAGTAAATAAGCAAAACAAAAAACGAAAAATACTCGGCTAATTCATAAAATAGCTTGACAGTGGTCAAACGCAGTATCCTGCAGTTATCCACTGCAGGATCAGTGCATTATTTTTGTACCGATCCAGCTGATTTCCCCAGAAAATATGAGTTTTTCCACAAGTATCACTGCGCGGAAAACAATAGGCACTAGCGAACACTATGCCACAGATAGTGGGTACGTTTGAAATCTCCTAATGGCAGTCATTCTGTCACTTGACGAATTATGGATATCATCTAGCCAACGGCACTTGTTCGTCGTCAAGGTTGTTTCAGAATTCAGAATAGCTATGAAGGGTCTGGCGTTTGTTCGGAGCTTGTGTGGAACTACAGTGGGAAAAGCAATTTTCAGAGAAGTGCGTAAGGATTTGCCAGAATGCACACCTAAGTTCGATCAACTAAGTTATGTAGCGATTGGTGGTTGTAAAAACGTGTGCAAGACAAATTTTATTTGTGAAGTCCTTCTCTCTGTATGCCAAATTGGACATCAAGTAATACCTCGTCATAACTACTAACAGGTATCTTCCGCAATGTTTCCCTTGAGTTGTACTACCGTCAGTTTTAATCTTTTCATGAAGAGAGCGAGTAATCTCTTTCCTCTGCCTTCATATCAGATCGATGGCTGATTTCTGACAAAGTTCTGCCAAGATTTTGCAAACTCTAAACTGAAAAGAATGCACGTTTTTGAGCATCAGGAGCCTGTGTACACTCCGGTACTCAACATGTAAGTAAATTTTGTATACTAAACTTACTATTTTAATGAGGTGAGCATTGAGGGACCCGTCGAAAAGGGCCGCTCTAAAGAGTGCTGGGGTCAATCGGTTATAGATAAAACCAAGCGCTTCAATGTAAACTGTCGCCTATTTTCCATCTTTTGCACGGAATCACTGCGTGTGGTGAAGTGAAGACCGATTGGCGCTGAATATTACCATCACTAAGATGAGAGCTCATGGTAAGTACTTTTGGGGGACGGCGGAAAACGACCACTGTGGAGCGATAGCCACAGTAGAGGGATTTCACTGTAGATTTTGCTTCACATTTCAACCGGTACACCAAGCCATAGACCGGGCTTCGGCTGGAAATATTTAGAGACCTCTAGTTTAGCCAGTAGTCAACAAACGAAGTTGTTCAACAAGATTGTCGGTGTTAGAAAACCTTAATCAGAGGGCTCGAATAACCTCGTCCTTATTAGCATCTCAGATACGAATATCGTCGGCTTTGAAACCCCAGTCACTCTCAGGCCTACAGCTCATCCTATTGCTTGTAAAGCGGGCCAGAAGCAGACCTGGCGGCTTTGGTTGTAAGTGCTTTCTCCTGATTTGCCCAAGATGACAAACGTCAATGGGTGTTTTCTAAAGGTAAGCCTAGGTGGGCACGCCATCAGTGTGTTCCGCTATTGGATGCGAATACAGGCTCTCTCCACCACCCGCTTTGGGGAAGTGCCATTGTCTCACGCCATTTGACAGGGAATGCGCAGTCAGCCCACGCAGTTTGCAGTCACGCGGCTGACATGAGGAAAACAACCAATCAGGAGTGACGCACGTACGCGTCAGTACACCTGCGGTGTAAATGGACAATCAGGGGAAACACATGCGGTCAGGAGCGTATAAAATTCCTAAGTGGATGCTATTCACCACACGAAGCAATGAGTGAGGCCGCCGATACTCAGAGTTATTTAGATTCGTTGTCTGACAGGGAGTCGTTTTCCTTACTGGATTCCGATGGTGATGATGATGATAGCAGACAAGAGGTATCAGATTTGGTTGGCGCGGAAGACCGGCGAACGGGGATGTTCTCGTCAACCACTGCAAATGAAGGACAGGTAACGCCCAGACGCTGTAAAACCGAACGAGGAACTACCGGGGCTCCGGAGAAACGAGAAGGTAAAGGTGATCGTAAAACGGCCAAGCAGATGACTGAGCGAAAACGTCGAGACCGTATTAATGCCCTGTTAAGCACTGTACGGACATTAATTTTGAGGCTGCTACATAAAAATGTAAGTTATTTGTTAACTTATACCAGTATTCTAACGGTGTTAAGTCATTTATTGAGGAAATATGATTGACGGATCCGTTAGTTGTTATAATAGGCCGTATTGCATTATTTAGAAACAGGTAACAGATATAAATTTCAGCTTTAACTTTCAAGTAACCAATAGTTTGGATCAGCGCAAAGGTTCGAACGGAAACCACAATCTTTCAACACATACCCTAGGTCCGTCAGCCACTTTTTATTGGTTCTACACTCGGCGGCAAAACTGACGATTCTCCTGGTTAACTGACGTTATCCAAAAGCGACGGCGTTTTTTGAATTTTGTTACCAGTGTTTTCGCTCTTGAGATTCCAGCTTTTCATGCCCTGAACACTTGGATGTCTCAATAGTATAGGTTATGGATAGGGTTCATCCATCGGAAAAAATCTCCTCGTCAGAGTTTTATTCGTTGCACTTGAACACAAAGCCCTACAAATTTTTTTTGAATGCAACCTAGGTGTGTTTTCAGTTGAGAAATCAACCCATGCTGAAAAGCAGAGTAGCACTGTGAAGCTGTTTTATTCTTTTTGGGAATCATTAGCTGTGCGCCCCTCATGAGACTCCGGGGAATTTCAAACCCACAGCCTCCCAGCTAGTAGTCTGGACACTTAACTTTCGGCCAGTAGCGGCTGAGCAAATAAGTGATTAGCTCACACTGAGGATATTGCGCCACTCCTCGTGAAATCTTCATCACTTGGTCACCTGTTGATTTGCTTCCCTGCTCTGCCCTTTTTGATATGTTACATACTACTCCGATAGAGAGTAGCACGTTGTATATGTATGACTGAACTATGGCCTTTTGAAAAGTTACAAAGCAAAAGGTTGAAATTAGGATGCTGCCTTTACATGCCAAAACCCCGAACAGGACGATAAATAGTCGAGAACTGTCGGCGAGTTTTCGTCAATCTTATGAGTGGTATTGTCTTGGTGGGGGGGATAATTTGATATTTTTTATGTCGGTCCAGCTGGATCCTGAGGCACTTTTCGTTGGTCACAAACGATAGGTTTGGTTGAGGCTTGTTAAAATTCCATGAAGAAATCCTGCGAGCGCACCTTTAATAAACATGCAATGTAATGTTTACAAAATGTGAAAGATTTAGTGAACCTGGAGAGGCCCTCCTATTTAACGGCTTCCAACAGTCCGAACAGTAACTTGGTGAGTTTCATCAATCTTACGAAGTACGGAAACCTACGAATGGCTAGCCCCTTGAAGATGAGACCAGACATACTCGCACGCAGATTTGATACGAACCGGTCGAAGGTCGCTTTCCTCTTGAGACTCACTCTTGAAGCCGTATTTACTGACCAGCTTTGGCATTATTTCCCTATTTGGTCATGTAAGGTACACTCATCGCATGCATAAAAACTTCGCTAAACTGTACAACTATACCAATTCAAACGTACAGCTAGTGAGCACTGTGGTTGATTCGTACGCTACATGTTATCACACCATTCGGTGGTTTTCGTTCTTTCTAAATGGGACTATTCAGAATGAGCAGAACGAGATTGACAGTATTTCGTCCCGACAGCGAATTTTCCTAGGATTATACAAAACCGTCCGCTTCTCAGAGGCATCTATGTTACTCTATGTTACTTCGCCCTGCAGCCCTACAACAGAGAGTCTCACACTCACATTTTCTGACACTTGCCAAAACAATGGTATATACCAGTATTACTATTGCAGTTATCAACATCAGAGGAAACGGCTTAAGAAGGCTGAGTATAAGCTTTATCTTGTGAGAAGTGTTCTTTTCTGAGGGGGAACCGTGGGGAAGCGATAGTTATTTTTGTAGAAAGAACTGATTTTTAGGCCGTTGGTGTTATTCTAAATTGCCCAAAGGACCTACAATTGCCAAACTTAATTTCCGTGTAAAATTCGCAGTGCTGCTTCAAACACTTCAGTGGTTTTTGGGCCGCTGACTTCTCCTGGAATGAATAGATTTGTTCAATGAGACAAACATCCGTAATTACCTCCCTAGCGCCGTAAATAAACCAGGTCACTATAGTGAAGACAAGGTCGGATACCACACGAAGCCCTCCTTACTTATTTGCCTCCGTAGGTTTGACGCTGATGGGATTAGTCACCGACATAAGGTCTCATCCGGTTAAGCTCTTCGAAACCAAACGGAGCCACAGCGAGAGTCGGTGACTGGTCTGGTAAGTAGTCGGACCATTCACCGTTGGGCAAGTTGTCTTGGCTTATTCGGCAGCTAATTAAAACCGTTTGCTTCGTGTCCTTTGGCAAAGTTCCATTCTCTTCTCTGCCTGCTACTGACGGGATTTCGTTTAGGACTTACTCCCAAGGTAGCATTTCAGAACTATGGGTTCACCTGTGTGCAACATATTGCCAGCAGTGTTTCGTTAGGAGCGATCGCATGTCCCGACCAACGTCAAGTGCAATGCAGTAATCCTGGATGACACTGGAAGGACCAGGATACCCAATGCAACCGACGACTTGTCTTGTCCATGTTTCATCTCATATTACTCACGTGACTGCATATCGGACAACCGAACCCATAAAGGTATGTGATCGACAACGTCCAGGTACACCATATCACCCAGTTGCACATTAGATAATCGGACATGATGAGTTTACATTCTCATCTGAGGAGGCTCATGACCGAGAGATTCACCAAAAATGATTCTTGGTCCTAGTTGAGTGGTGGTCATCTAGATGGTCTTCTTCAAGGAAGTATCCAAAATCGGTCCATTCGTAAGGTTGACCTCCCCTGATGCGGTACAAATATTTGCGTGGTTCAACAAGCGAGTTTCTATCTTTCGAAAAGCCTACTACATCAAAAACAGCTGTGGAAAAACAGCATCTCTAATACTTTCGTGAAATCAACCCCACTTCATTTGCTGATGCTGTAGGGTGACACCGCGAATCAGTTATTAGACAGAGCAGGTCAACTAAATCACATGGTGCTTGTCACATAGGCACAGCAGGACTCCTCTTAAGATAGACTGCCAAGGAATTAAGTTTTCGGTCTATCCTATGGAGCTATTATACAGTAATAAGTACAAAACTATGAACGACAATATTTCCTAAACTACGGGAATTCAGTTCTTGACTCTCGAAAGCTGTAGCTTCTCTTGAGAATATTATTGTGGCATTCTACTTTAGCCTTTTTTGAGCATACAGAGTCAGAGCAACAAGCTGCTTTATCCAAATCACTTCTGACTACTGGTTGATTTAATTCAGATTATCTCTTGCTTTCTTAATTGAATACAGCCAAAACATCATCGTAAGCTTGAGAAAGCCGATATTCTGGAGTTGGTTGTTTCGTATCTGAAGCGGGAACTGAACAAAACCAGGCGTGCCGCCGAACCTACACAAGGATACAATCCCGTTGGGCCTACATCTCAAACGGAATTCAATCAGCAAGCCGAAATGAATTGCTCAGACTTTCAGAAGCCAAGTTGTACTACTATAAAAACTCAGGATATACCCCTCGGACAGCATCATTACCACACGTACAACTTACCTTCGCTGCACTACCCGGAACCTCATCAGACTTCGCATTCCCCGTTCAATTTACTTCCAGGGAAGTCCTTCCATGAGTCTGCCTTCAGTCGACCAGCAGGACCAGCAGGACCAGCCTGCACAACAAGGAGGCCTCTCGGTAAACTAGATAACAGTGAGAGGGTAAACCGTGTTCCAGATCAGTTTAACGGGCCCATTATACAACATCCCTTGCCAAACCCGAACATTGCCTACGAACAGTTCGCCAGATTTCACTTCACAATGGAACAACCCCTTCCATCCTCCAACGTGCCCACTCTTAACTATCCTTCCTGCTGGGCCACAGTACCGGGCACTGGTTATCGCGCAGACGAAAACGGGTATCACCCTTGTATGACCCAGACGCATTCTCCTCTGTGGAGACCGTATATGTGACCTAGCATGATCTGGAAAGCTTCCTGTTTACCTACTTCATCTATTCGTTCACTTTCATTGACACTGTTTTATTATTATTAAACTTATACCATTTCTTATTATCAAAGTTTTAGACCAGCTTGGTTGTCTGCATTGTCCTTCAAACCCATAATTTCGTGATTGTGCCCCCACAGCTAGGCAATTTCATTAGGCGGGCGCAGGATCGCATCGTACAAGCTAGTTCAAAAAAGATACAAAACCAATGGTTCTCTGTTTAACAATACCAGTGCGGCTTCGTACTACGGAAGATATTAGTAGTGAAAATTGCTCCTTTCAAAATTACCGGTCGCTATAAAACGTCAGTGTCGCTGTCTG
This sequence comes from Opisthorchis felineus, assembly GCA_004794785.1. NCBI lineage: Eukaryota > Metazoa > Platyhelminthes > Trematoda > Opisthorchiida > Opisthorchiidae > Opisthorchis > Opisthorchis felineus. Next base: position 604,397 of record SJOL01007113.1, read on the forward strand.
CCTGGTGACCACGGGATAATTCTTTCGACACAAGCGGGACACTTTCTGGGTCTACGTTGTAGGCTTTGGATGAGTCAGTCATCTCTATCAAGCGTGAAGAAGTTCGCCTGTTCACATCTGACTGTTCTGATGGGTTCAGATTGCGCTGTGAAGTTGTCGTAACACAGTCAACCCTCAGTTCGGATAATTGGGGTTCATATCCTGTTAAAGCGACAAACAAGCACCACTGAGAGTCTGTCTCAGAAGCAAAACCTAAGTCCAACCAGGAAGAGGACTGTTCAGATGAGAGTGGTGGAAACATATGTCTTCCAAAAAACATTAAATAACAGAGCTGGAATGGCAATCCTAGAAAGAGTATTCCAAGTCGGTACGTTCTAACTGAGAAGTTCTCCGGACAGTCTGATCTGCTAAGGTCATGAGTTAGCTGCACGTGATGATTTCGGTGTCGTGCAAACTCTCATTAGCTTGATTGCGTGGATGGTGATACTGAAGGGAATCAAGTCACCCCAAAGTCGCTGATATTATCTGAGGAGTCACCAATCACTCCATACAATTATCTTTGCTTCTTAATAGATCCGTCTAAGGTGAACCGAAGATATGTTACTGATTTTAGTCGTGTTTGTGAAACTTGGGCGGCACACTTACTGAAAAAGCAAATACAAGTGGTTCAGAATTTCCATAAAAAGGAGCAAACTCGTGAGCAAAAAAGCCAGAGATGATGTGCCATGAGGGTACTGAACCTGGCAGATGCACCTATCCCGGTTTAAAACACGGGTTTCAGATAACTGAGAGATGCACTAAGAGACCTGATTTTGATTAGATTGTACGTGAGTCCCTTAGTGTCTTAGTGGATGCATTCCACCGTCGGATACCTTGAAGGTGACGTTATTCCTCAGTATATTGTCCTACTGGAAAAGCAGTCAGGCTCCATATTTTGCACTGTCAGCAAAAAGCACAGATTTCGAGGTGAAAGTCGAAACCAGGACCATGACTTAAGATTTCGATGGAATCCCTCTTACCGGAAAATGCTGAGAAAATCATCGGATGTCTGAATTTTCGACAGGGCAATGCAGCTTGTCTTAGTATAAGCCCTTGCTGGCTTTCATACCATAAGTTTAGTCACCTACGGATGAAACAGCTGACCGTCAGTTGACGCTTTACGTCGCTAAAACCAGTGAGCAGCAACAGATAGACAGGAAGCGCCTTACGCTTATTTCTTACTACAATGGATAGTTTTGGTTTACCTTTTGGGTAGTATACAAGTACAGACTACTAAATTCACAGCTTCACGTAAACACAGCTCTTCTCATTAGGTTTTGAGTGAATACCCAAGCATAATTTGCCCGTTTCGTCAGACGAACCAAGTCCGGTTCAATTTATATCTAAAGTAGGCCGAATTACGCAGTACGACCTCCAAGGCAAAGTTTTCTGATCGGAACCATAAGCCCGCGAGAAACGTGAGAACAACGTAAAGCAGTTAGGCTAATATGCTTGGAAGTCTCGCTCACAGTGTCCTTCACGTACGGAAACAGTACAATCAGTATCGATATTTTTTAGTAGACTTGCAATCCGAAATTTTTTTGTCTGACAAACACTGAACGGAATAGTGAGTTCCTTATTCTCGGTTGTTAATTGCACATTATTCCTCAAACGCTGCGGTCCCCACCATGCTCACACAAACTCAGATTATGGTTGTTGGTTTCGGGTGGTAAGGCATTCCAATATTTCTCCAAAGTCACCCTGATAACCGAGGGCTTGTTTGAATATTGACTTCCAGTTCTGAAGCAGCCTAAAATCTTTCAATTAGTTGCGAACACCTAAAACCACTCTGTGAAAATAATTCACACAACAGCCAGTTTCCTCAGTCTTTTCTATCACTGCCTTGAAGGTAACTTCGTTTGAAGAGAACGATGACGTAAAAGGTGACTAAGAAGCCCATCGAATACGAAATATTTGACAAGCTTCAGTTGGGCTCAAAAGGGATAACGGCTGTTTACTTGGTGACAACCTAAATTCCATAATACGAGAAACGAAAGGTTATCCCTTGTTCTCCGAAAAAAGTGACGGTAGGTTAGGTTAGCAAATTCAGGCACCGACCAAGCCATGAAACGGGAAAGAGAGATCAATGTTCTGTGCCAAAAGCAGTGCGTCTATCTGCATTTTTGGCTGAAAATTTCTCCCTCTCATCGAAAGGACCACACGCGTTAACTATCCAGTCGATCAATTGAGCTGTGTCGTTCACGCTACTTTCTACGTTGTCGTCGATGTTGTATCTGATCTATGCAGTGTATCAATCAGCTCGTATGATTTCACAGTGAGGACTACGGGATAGAAAAGTGAAACAGCACTAGACGATGACTGGAGGCAAGTTGTGCCGAGGTCAGGTGTTGATCATGTAATCGATTTTATCGCTAACGTCGGTCACAACGTACGCGGGGCGGATTCAATGATAGTCTGTTTGGTGATCTTTTGAGTGTGACAAACGGTAGCTTAACATTTGGATTTCCTAAGCGCTGAAGAAAAAGCGGAGATAGTAGGGATGTGAGTCAGCTAACTTGCGGAGGTTGCCACAACATAAAACTAGCAACAACTTTGGACCCAAGGTAAACGAATTCACAGTTGTAAGCATTGACCTTTCTTCCTTCGTCAACCCCAGATCTTCCGTTCCAACTCTCCGCAATGCTCACTTTTCTGTCAGGATTTCAGCAACTCCCCAGGTTTAAAATTTCTTGAACCTTCTGGAAGTCGACTACCTTTGGCCATGCGTAAGCATGGTGTGACAGGTACCAGCAATACAAACTGCCACACTCAATACTAACTCACGACAACACCCTACTTGGCCACTATCTGGGCCGGTTTTTTGTCGATAGCCTGAACTTCTCTGGAGCAAGTCAGGTAAACGTTCGAGTGCATACATATGTCATGGACATTTAACCGAAAAGGTGGAACTGACTCGAAGAAAGCAGTCGGTCACAATGTGTATTCGTTCCAGTCATGTGAAGAGATTGTATGCTCCACACGTACTTTATGAGGGGTAAATTTTACAGTTCACTGCAGTCGCAGTCGTTTGTTTATTAAATAAAATACACCCTTACCAATAGAGCTGTTGCTTGGGTGGCGTCATTCGCGATACTGAGTAACACTTTAGTCACTGTCAGTCATTTTCTATAGTTTATTTTATATGACAAATCTGGAGCAAAATGACCTCCGTTATCTGCGCTTTCAAGCTGGAGATAAATTTAGTATAGCTTGTACTATAGTGCATGTTCAAGCTTCACGTGTATCTATAACCTCTTCTCTGATTACGCGATCAGCGGCACTACATGTTTTGTTACTCTAACATTCTTGCTGCTAGAAGCCATCATCTGAACGAGAGGATCAGAGCCACTTTTAAAGTCACAGGGAACTCTGTAATAAACCACTCATAATCTAGCGGGTCCGATCAATACGTATTCATAAATAAACGGGTCTGTCGATCGGTGGCGATCGCTTGTGCGATTCGCTTACCGGGATAAGACCTATGCACTGTTTAGTACACCGGACAAGTGTTGGTGAAAACCGTCGAATCTTGTGCCCTCAAATCTTCGTCTTTTACTTGAGCTCTGAGGTCACCCTAAATGTGCTTTCTTAAGTCATCTTATTGTTCACGACCTAACTTCTTATTGAAGCTAGGTGCTGTAAAATGCAATTGTATCAGTTCTTGACTAGAATCAGCTACAGAGAAGTGAGTTTCATTGTGCTTTCGGATTACCATTCATCTACCAGTCACTGGATAGTAAACCTTTGTGTGGATCTGACTGGCCAACACTCATGTCCTAGATAACCCAACACTCTACTCAAATAATAAATCGCACTTACAAATGAGCAGATTGCAGGCTAGTATCGCTGTTTATCCGCAACCCGTATACACACTCTGATTGCTCTCCATTTGTCCTGGGGTTTCTAAGTTGCTACATACTACCAGTTACATTATGGTACCGGTTGTCTCGGCGGTATACGTGTTTTTTTTCGCGCCTAAATAACGCGTGAGAGTCTCACCTGTTTCCTCTTCTGCCAAGTGGGTCTTGGTTGTAAAGGCCATTCATCACCATTACTATCACCCCCATCATGAGCCCTTAATTTAGGCCGCTACATACATCCCTTGAGGTGCAGATATATATGTTACGTTGCCGAAATAGGTGTCTCAACTAAGCAAATGTGACCGATCCTTGGAGTTTCTTGCATTAACTTCATCTATTGCTCTACAGTCGGAAGTTATACAACTTTCAAGATACAAACCCGAGTGATCCTCCTTGGATTGTAAGTGACTGCATGTCTAGGAGCATGATCCTACATTCTGTGGGTGTATAGCACAGACCAAAGGACGGGATAACTTTCGTCGGTTCAGTCAAAAACACCTGTGCCTTCTCTTCGAAGAGGGGAACGATGTCGTGTGCATATCTTAGATCGACAAGATTTTCGTCAGCAGTTATTTGAACACCAGTGTTTTAAAGACCCTCCAGCTTTCGTCTCTGTACTTTGTCCATCACAAAATTGAATAAAAATGGAGAGAGTGGGCCCCCTTCTGGGAGGCCAAATAAACCAAAGGTATCACCATGTCCCTCTATATTGATCGAGGTGTAAATCGTTTCACACTCAGTAATTTGTAGCAGAAAGTGCGATTCACAATCATCAGAGGAATTTTCTATTATCCTCTGCTCCTACTTTTGTAAGATGTACCGTATAATTCCCGGACCTAGTAGAATGTGGACTGTTTTTTACCAAAGTTTAGAAAAATCCATCAGCGTGAGGTAACCGTTGTTCGGTTTTGGTAGTGTTATGTGACACAAAACGATTATAAATAAGACTACTTTGACAGGGCAAGTGCATATTTTTGTGCAAATATCGAAATTTGGAAAGCTTAATAGATGCCTCCAGAAAAGGACACAAACATGTGTTCCGTTCGACCAATTACCACCCCGCGATAAAGGGCACTTAGCATTCAGCTCACGGATCCATCACAGATCCATCTGCCATGAATTTGGATGTTTATTTCGTCTTAATCCACGTGGTAGGTACATGTTTTGGTCATTTGTGAATTTTGTTTCAAATCGAAGTGGAGGTATATTTAAAAGCTAGAGTACCTTCATGCTTGAAATTGCACGAGACCCACAATGATCTCAAGTGACTAAATCTTCGAAGTTTCAACCAGCGGATATGTTTGTATCTAACAGAGAATTCTGATGATGCGAACTGGATAGGATGAGATCATTCTTCTGATGGAGACAGTTGCATCCTCACTTCTTCAAGACAGGGACTCATTAACCTATGTGTGTGAAGGTTTTATGAAGACCATCTTGAAAATATTTCTTCACGGTGGAAAGCACAATGGCGGAAAAAGTGGGATATTCAGTGCCTGTTTTCAACCAGCAGCATACATGTAAGCAATAAAATAATGCACAACTTCTTCATAAAATCAAAATTACAACAAGTGGATATGGATTTGAAGGCATCTTCATTCGCCACCTACGTGATACGAAAGCGGTTGGAAAGGGTGTTCCTGTACAAACTTTCTTTTTTCCCAACCGCCATTCAGATTCATGAAGGAAACAGCGTTTTGCTTACAATAGGATGGTTGGTTTTTGGAAAAGAGGACCGGACATAGTGAAACACTTCCTGGAAGATGCCTCGCTTATCGTTGTGGACGCGCTTTGGAACTGGCTAATGAGGTATACTGTCATACTGCAACCGTGAACAAAGAAGTAACGTGCTATAGAATGCAAATGTGAGTATGAATTACCACAGCCAAATTTAATTGCTGAGGAAAAACTCACCTAACTAGTAGGGCCAGCAGATTGCTCAGTTTTTCTCGTCTGGTTATCTCTGCAATAACTTTCTTAGCTCAGTGGCGGATATGAATCAACCGAACAGCTTTTGTTGTTAACCCTTAGCTTCAATGAAGATGAAGTGGCAGCGGGATCTGGAGTCAGCTGCATGGTTAAGAAACGCACTTAAGCCTTAGAATGAATTCCACAGCCGACCACCGGAAATGACCTGAGTATCGATTGTCTGCAAATACCTTGGCACTCACCTGTAGATTCAAACTAGACGCATTATTGTCAGCCGACCACTCGTGCGCGATATTGTCACTGCGACCTTTTTACTACATTTTGCTGTGAATTTTGCAATCATAATTCAGATTTAGTAGTGTATTAGTCCCGTTTGTACAGCCTGTGAACTTCTCTGTGCTCTCTCTCCGGCGCATCAGATAAAATACCACGCATGTTCGATATCAAAACCCAACAAAAGCTACACGTTTTTTGTCTAGAACATGACAGAACAAGAGGTCAAACAGCAATCGAAAATTGTGTGATCGTGGGCCACAATACCCATATTGTTAATTATAACGATCTTCCAGGTCCATGAAGCATGTCCACCAGGCACTGGGTGGATGCTCTTTTTGGCTATTGAGTAGAAGGTTTTATTCGTTTGTTTTGGTTCATCTTGTCCAAGTCATCTATCTTTTAAGGCCCCGAAGCCCAATACTATCAGCTGATCAAACCCTGTTTTGCTCCAAAACACTTCAGGAATGATTGGTTTCTGTGGCGCTCGGTGATCAATTCCGTTTTGACGAATTTACTGTGGTTGTGGAGTAGGGTCACTTATGGTGGCGAATAAACGTCCTTTCTGGAGTTGAAACCACGGAGGCATAAATTAGGCCCGATAGGAGATTGATTTCACGCTTCAGAAAAGAACTAATTCTGCTCGACTCTAAAAGCCTAAATCAATTGGTAACTACGAGGGGAATGTAACTTATGAAGCAATCCATAGCCATAAGCACCAATGTGCTATTGAACTGCGCTAACGTACTGCACGTTTGGATTGCACTCAGTTATCGTCAGTACGCATTCTGGATGATTTTTACAAGGCATTTATGGCCTAATCTTCGCAACGCAGTTTTAAGAAGGTCAGTTCTTAACGAAACAGGTCAGTAAGACTATCCTACATCATTTAACTTTGTTTGGAAGAAGTTCTCATTTGCCGACGGTTTCAGTTGGAATTTTTCTACTTAGAGTTCCCAAAGGCTTTACTTGGCGCACATGTCATTAGTTCAGTAATCTCCACTGAGGAACACCGAAGAAGAAACGCACAATTATTGTGGCGTTTAGTTTTTATCCACCGCAATTACACCTCCAGGAAACGCAGAATCGAAGCAGCAGCAACACAGCGATTCCTCTAGAGGAATCGTTACAATGCGTACGTTTAGTGCGAACGGGTTAGGTTGATTGGTAGATACATACTTTTGACAGCTGATCGAGTGAACCCTGGCTACTTAACTTTAATGTATTTGCGCTCCGAAATTGTTGCTTTCGTACACTACGAACCAAACGCTTTCAAGGAGAGTGATTTTGGGTTTGGTTTTGGGAAGCTGTCATGCAGCTATCCGGGAAGAATGGATTTTATTTTGAGTTTTCGTAACTCTTCGGCCTACTTCGTGAGTCGATTTCTGTTATTCTATTAAACTCTCGAAGCCGGCGCATTATCGTGTTGAAAACTGCGACTATATCAGTAGTTTTGTCGTCGAATCTAGAAGGCTTACCACAGATTAGTAGCTGAATATTTAGGTACTGGTTTTTTGTAGCCTATCAGTAAAAATCGTCAGTTTCCCGCTAAAGGCACCAAAGGAAGGCTGATATATTCAGGGACATATTGTGCATAACTTGTGTTGCGCTCAACCTCGAGTTGTCTGAGAGATTCGGAAAAGTTTACCGCAGCGAACCAGGGCGGTTCAAAGTATTCAGCTGACGAAGTTTCATTTTTTGAGGAGTACATGATAAGTCCCACTTAAACACTTAAATAGGAAACTACAGGCCCCTTGTCTTCCCAGGAACAGTTTATAAAAACACATCACACAGAGCAGACCATTTCGTCTGTGGCTGGATTATATCCAGTTAATTACGAACTACTTTAGCACCCAAGTAGCTATTTTAATAAACGAAATTTTTATTCGCTACCTGTCGATTTCGTAAAAACGGCAGTTCACCACAAAATAATCCGCATAGTTAGGACTGCCCCTAGAACCCAGTAGAAATGGCCTTTTCTGGGAGGGGTCTGTTTTTGGTTGCCTGACAACCTTCTGGTTTCAGGTGGCAACTGTCTACGTGATCCGTGAAGAAATCTGTTGTCAGTTTGTCAGTGTTCTGTCATCACACACGGTATGAAATATATTACAGTGAACAGTAGCATACGGCTGCTGCTAAGAACGAAAGTGACGTTTGTTCTGAGGTTTTCAGACAGCTTAGACAAGCACTACGCAACCATTTAGGGCCAGTGATTGTCGATTGTTTGTCCTCTGATTTCTCTCTCAGGCAAAGAACAACATTAAGTATGTTCTTAAGTGCGAGTCAGTGCACATACCAAAACTAGTTTTCCTACCACTTTCCAAATCCCATAAGATGGTTTGTCAACCAGCAGTTGGATGTCGCCTCCCAGCCATGTGTACTGGTGGACTGTTAGCCGTATGAACTCGGCATGAGAGAGATGCTCCTGAGAAGCTATTTCTGAGTGGAAGATATCTACGCAAAGGCCTTAGCAGAGAGAACAACTGGGTTGTTCAAAGCTTAAGCGTCGCAAGCGTTCATGATGACCTGTGATTACGCGGTTCAGTTGGAAATTACAGCTCAGAAGAGATAGAACTGCGGAACACGAGCGGAGGACGGCGAGTTGTGTCAGAAGAACAGCAAACAGTAAAGTGATGGTGTACCGAAAAGATGTGTAGGTAAAGCTGGAAAATGTGCACACATTATACCTGTCAAAAGAACCTTGGAAACGGAGTTACACACGACAGTGTGTGTATCCCAAGGGCGGGCAGTACGAACTTAGCCGCAATAGCTGTCAGTCTGGCAGTTTTTTATTTTTGGCCCACTCAGCTTGTGAACACTTCCATGTGCAGATCGTGAGGTTTTGCGCATTAGGGTTACAAAATCTTCAGCGCACCTTTCCTTGTCATGCAGTCACCAATAGATAAATCAGAAAAGGTAATAAAAGAGACGTCGGGATGGATTTCGTTTCTTATCATGGCACCCTATTAATAGTGCTGTGGAACAATTTTATAGCTTGCAGTTGTTGCAACAGTAAAACTGCAACACCTACGACAGCAGATCAAAATTTTCTGTAACAAACTAGACTTTGGTGCCTCACACAAAAATGGATTAGCATATCATTGAAATAGTTTAAAAGTAAAACAGAAACGCGTCAGCAAAGAGAAGAAAATCTTGTTAAGCGATGTCGTTCAGTAGGGCACAACCGAAAGTGATCTCTCCCAAACTATGCTATTTTCGGGTTTTGGGCTCCTAAAAATAATATGCCAAATCCGAATCTGTATTTCAACCGTTTTTTGTTTGCACCGGCTTGTGTAGATGGACCGGTTCCCAACACCACCAATTACCTCAGAGTAGGCAATCCGCCGTTATTATTATTCAGTTTTGTCTAGTGAGGATCCAGTTATAAATTGCCGAATGCGGGTACCTATATAAAAGTAGTGTATACATACTTATAGTCAATCAGCAGAAGTACTTTCTGAGCCAAGAAAACATTCTAGGACTGGCTGCCTTCAACGCAATTTTCTTTGAAGCTGAGTCATGTGTGATTCATGTACGCCGTTTATGCCATATTCATACTGGCCACATTTACAAGGCTGCATGTAACCGCTATGGGACACGATGGTGCGTATTAATTTTTATCTTGCCTGATTTTACACAGAAAGCAGCCTCATTTCGTTGTAAAGTCATGCAATTGCACCAATAATTTTGTACTCCTAAACAGTGACAAAATATCAATTACCGTTTGATGTAATAAGGGTGATCAGAGCATCAAAATTTTGCTGTCGAAAATCATACCATATTATAAGAAGCAGTTCTACTCATAAATCTCGGCATATCTGCATACCAAAGCTCTGTAATACATCACAGTCATCAACAGCAATAATAGAAACAGCGAACATGTGCAATTTCACTCATTTCTTAGCAGATCGGCGAACAGGCAGCAATTTTACGTTACGTATAACAAATCAAGTTTTAATCGAATTACAAAGCAGGATAAGGGTGAATGCTTCCTGTTCAAAGCTTATAGAAGGTACGACACTTCGCAGGCATTCGAAAAATTTAAGCGATGAGCAAGTTCTACTGCCTCATGCGCACGTGGAATGGCTGACCCATCCCCTTTCAGAAACATTTTGAAACTCCTTCAGGTGAAAGGCGAAACCTTAAATAAGGTGAAAAACGGAATGTATACTGATGAAATAAGCTTAAGTTATTACAATGAGGAGATTTGGAAATTTTCTCCTGAGCTTACGTCCTGTAAATGAAGTCAATATGTGTTGAAGGGTCGTAAGGCAGTGTGCAGCTGCTTCGTCCTTGTTGCGAATAATCAGCAGTCAGCATCCAACCAGCCTCCAAGATGACTCGAACCCGCAGCCTTCTGGCCAGCAGTCAAAGAGAAAGCTACTGGACCATGACCAAGCGTTCCACTGGTTAGAAGGACCAGAGCTGCTAACAGTCCGTGGACAGGTGTCAACCAGTCACGCGCTAGTCCGAGTGCACTAGCCGGGCACCTGGGTGGTCGTACAGAAAAGGATGGATCAAAATACATGACCTGGACCAAGCCGGTTTTAGGAAGCATACTACACCATGTCAATGAGGTCGATTTTATTCGAACCCGGTGTCCCAAACGAGAAGCTTGGAGCTCAAAGAGACAATGTACACCAAACGAGCCAGTGCCAGAGTTGGAATTGGGGCACGACAATCGAGAAGAGCCCCCGAAATTCGGGTTGACGTTAAAGTTGATGGGACAAAACGGCGGGAAATTGCTGAAAGGCCTCAAGGCAGAAATGTGTTGTAAAGTGACAGCATACATACGTTGGGCAGCTAAGGAACAGTGCTCATGTAAGCAATCCACACGATGGCACGAAACCAGCTTAAACTGAACAACCGAACGCGGGCGGAGCAGAGAGGATCATGCTTTGATGATAGTGGTGCATAAGAGGGGGAGGTGATGCCACGTATACCAAAAAGATGGGGATAGAAGATTGATGAACGCGCGAAAGGCACGCGTGTGTCAAAATGGCCTTGGACAAACACGGCAATAAATGCGACGGTGTTCACTCCAGAGAGGCACATTGCAAAGTTTAACATGGTACCACGAAGGGTGCTCTGGTCTAACCTATATCCAGTTGATTGCTAGGTCAAGAGCTGAATCCGATAGGGCCATCTCGGGAGCAGTGTCCAAGAAACTAATTACAATACAACTCCATTTGGTCCAATATATCCCGAACAGATCGCAGCCAGATTGCTTTGCTCAGTAGCATCCATACACACCACCTAAATGCGCCGAAGCATCCTGGATACCCAGGGAGGACCGTCTCTCACCCTCCCACAACTTTTCGGCTTCGCCTCAGCTGCAGGCATAAGTATCGTTATCCAGGCTCAACACGTTCACTCCCCACTTACTATGCGGCATTTAATTCCCCGGACCTCACTTAATTCAAAAGAGCAAAATTGAAGGGTACACTTCCGAAAGCCACGGTTTACCCAATAATCGCGCCACCTCACCCTCCTAACAAACACGAAAATCAAAATCTAATTCCAGTCCATCAGACCCAAAAAATCGTCCACACGGTCACCCATAAAGTGACACGCTTTGTGGCGAAGCACACACTCCAAGGGACAGCAGTTTCCAGTCAGTTTACAAGCCTTCCAACTTCTACCGGCCAAGTATTTCATGCAATAAGCGAACAAGGAAACAAAGAGATATTCGCACAACCAATGCATCCAGCTCTCATGCTGACAAAACCCTACCAGAACACTAACCCAGTTGTCCGAAAACCCGGTGAACACCCACATGAACTCTTCGCCACTCCATCGGTGCAATAGGTTATTTCCGGGAACCACACTCACTTTGATCGTTGCTCGATATATGTTTTCTGGTTCAATACCTGATCATAACACTCAGAAGTTCCCACTCCGGCGCACCCCTCACCACACAGTCTCTCCACCATCCTCATTCACTACTTAACTACCTTCTTGCCCATTCGCAGCCTTCGGTGTCGATCCTACTCCCACCACATTCACCGTACTCTACCTCCAACGAAATTTTTCATTCAAATCCATCCACATTATTCTGCTCTACTTGATGTGAACAACAATACGCCCTATCCGACACATTACTAACAGAGGACAGTCTTTTCCAACTAGGTGCCCCATGCAAAAAAACAAGAAAACTCAGTAGTCCCAGAATCAACTAAGCTGACCCTCGAAGCAACCAAAAAACAGAGTGCCAAACTAAAGGTCCAAAAAAGGGCAAACACTAAATATAAACACTCGCCCACCCCAGAACCGCAGAAGACCCACAATCCAACCCCCCACCTTGGTGCCCAACTATCTCCTCCGTTATTTTCACTCCACTATCCATCTACCCTCACTCACCAAACATGATATACACGTTTTCCCCTCCCGCTCGTCCAATCTCTCGTTTTAGGCAGCGTCTCAGCCACATTCACAGTCGGTCTACCCCAGTGCAGTTTGTTATTACCATCAATCTGCACTGTTCCCTCCCACATGGCCTGAAACGATCCGTTATTAAAACCATATCTCACCATGCCCATCCGCGTAGCACCCATACCAAATCCAGGTTCCCCCGATTAATTGCGCTGAAAGCCATCTACACGAACTGCGCCAGCAAGCCCAAGTTGCCTGAGCTGTATGACTTGGCGCCACCAAAGCCCCCATCTGGCACAATTTCCAGAACATTGGCTTACTTCGGATATAACGGGTTCAGAAAATTACCCCAAACTGTATTGCATTGTACCGTTCTGACTCTTCCAGTACCGCGACTGTAAGCTTCATTGATTGTGATTTCTTACTCATAGTCGTGGCACCCATATCTATCGTCCACGCCCGTCCGTCAAAATGCTGTACTTCAAGTTATTTTAGCTCACTGGCTGCCAGACTCCTCTGTCACTCTGTCTCGTGCACCAGTGAAGATGGCGCGTTGATTTTTCGCCCTCCATCAAGCCTTCCACCATTGAATTCTAGAACTGCTTGGCTGCCGGATATTTTGAGGCCACATTCCCTGACTGTAAGGCACTTCCTCTCCTCAGTAAGGTATCATGCAAACAATCGGCGTCATTGTGTAGCACCACTCCTTCACCAAAGCACCCCACTTTAGCAAGAGATACCCGCTGTCCTTTTCGCGCTTCGTCCCCACTGGCAATCATCCCACAATAGACGATGGCACATAACTATCCCTTTGGACTCTGTGGCCACGTTGCCCTGCACTGTCACTGGAAATCCTTCATGAAATCAGCTGTTCAGCGTCTTGCCCGTAACCACGCAAGTTAACTGGAAGTGAAGAACTCCTGGGCGACACCGATTATACCCCATTATTCCTCTTATCCATTGCAACAATATTCGGTGACAGTGACTGTTTTACCCCGCTTCACTCCGTCCGCGACCATGCGACCCGGACACCCCGACGGACTTTGACGTCTCCCAAATCGAGAATGCTAGCTAGGAGCTGGATACAACTGAAAACTCTGTCCGCTCAGCTACGACTACTCTCAAGAAGGGCTGTTCTGTCTGCAGATGAGTCTGCTCAAACAAAGTCTAAGGATTCTCAGCCTACAGAAGTAAATGCGTAAAGACAGCGTGAGGCAGCTTTCCGGCGGTTTTTCTGACCAACAGCTGAACCGCGTTTAGTGCAATCAAACAACCTACATGCAAAGACAGAATGATTGTTTGAGCCTGTAATAATTCTTAAACATATCGCACTCCTTTCAACACACACACTTTCAACGTGGGCCCTCATAGCAGTATGCACAGTCTATCATATATGAATGTCAGTCTATTCTGAATAGTTAATGTCGTCGTTGGATTGAAATGAGGTCTACCAAAAGCTGTTCTTCTGGACGCAGACGGCCTCTGTGGATCGTAGTTTGTCATCAATCGGAGCCTGAACTTTTGGGAAACTTCTCCGATCACTTTAAACTTTTGTCTTGGTGACATTTGTATAAAATAATCCACTAGCCCGAATCCCTAACTATGGCTATATTCAGCTAATTAACTGTGGAAATTGTCCTGGTGATGAAATCAAGCTTTTCGTTGGTATAAAATTTGTATTCGCACCTTTTTCCCAAGTTCATTCTCTGCAACCGTTTAGGCCTTACACAAAGTTTTGCTGATGATACAAGTAGGAAGTTTCTGGATTGCCGTCCTTCTGCCAAACGTAGAGGTGTTAGGACGCTATAATGCGACGACCGCCGCCAGCATCTCTAAGCACGTAATCATGTTGAGTTTCCAGTAGACCACGACTCCTGTAGTCAACTGGCTTATCTTTTTGAAGCAGAACTACCCTCAAACCGGACTGGCTATTGATGATTTGAATGGGTGGCTGCTGAAATGGACCACAGAAAGCCGAAGTAGGAGCTTTATTGACGGCTCACTGTACCCACCAGCATGTTGTTCTTCACCTTATTTTTACTGGGCGCCGTTGTATGTCAGAAAGCAGCCTGGTTGCAACATGCAAGCTGGATTTTGTGAAATTCCTAGAATAATTGGCCATTCTGCTCAACCTGAAGACCGCACGGTATCATCTAAATTAGACATTAAATTGCACCGATTTTCTCCGGACTTACGCGCAGGCTATTTGTTGTCAGAGGCAAATCTCCCGTTCAAAACAATGCTCAACATATTAGTACACGTTGGCATCGTATATTTGAGATTATGCCCAAACGCGTTGCCGGCAATACATACCATTTAGGGGGGTTTCTAACACTTAAATAAAGCTTTTTAAGGTAGTGCTAGTAAATTTTAACCTGAATGGGAGGCATGGTCTTCCGAATCGCCCGGAAAGTACAACAAACTGCGCAAGGCTGGTTGCTTTGTAATCGAATCGAAGTTGTCAGAAAGCAAACGATAATAAAGACATGGTGAGTGGCTCTGCCTGACACAAGTACGCAGGCTAACGATCTGGAGCTGAAAGCCGATAATAATAGAACGCCGTGGAGAATCCGGTATATAAGGGCTGATACATGGCCAAAATTTGACTGATTTGCTTCTAAATGTTTCCGGTTGACTGAATCTGTCGATTCATCAGCTGGCGATATGACACTGGGCTGTGTTAGGCAATTCAGCCCAAAAAGGAAGATTATACACGGCGTTGCTAGAATATGAAGCGTTTAAGTGCGGTCCGTCTCACTCCGTTGGTATACCCACATGGTCAATTATCCAAGTAACAGCGCAGGGACCGTTTTCAGTGCACTATTAACTGAAAAAGTACTGTACTTTATATAAAACCCTTAATTGCCGAAAAATGTGTGAGGTATTTGTCGCATGGGCTCGGAAGATTACTGTACACAGATTGAGAAATCCGCAGTTTGTCCATCACCTAGTCGAGTTGACTCTGCAGGCTATCAAGGGGTGATGGTGGTCTCTTGCAAACAAGCGTGAAGCTGGTCCGTGTTTCGGCAAACTGCAATCCGAAAAACAAGGTGAGGGCGGGAATTCGGTCCAAGAAAACACCTATGAATAAGTTATTTTACTTTATGGGGCTGAATGGCCCCTGAATGCGAAGGAGGAGCAAAAAGAGGGAGCCACACTTCCTGGTGGAAAGGGTACGCGTTTGCCAGCAAGGATGTTAAGAGCCAGGCATCATTGGGGACTTCCAACCAGAAACTAAGAGTCATTTAGCATGGGTTGACCTCACCTGGGTAATTCCACTACGATAATATTGCAGCCTCAGTGGTGTGGCCTTGAAATCCTCGAAATCAGGGAAAACGCGTACGTATTCATTTGGTAGGCCTCCAGGAATCCTTTTTAGTCACGACGCAACGTCGGTACCACGTATTGTCGCATGAGCCAATCAGTGCTTCCACACCTTCTGTGTGGCATGCTGGTGTAACGCGCCTACTAATTCCAGCCCCCATAAGCGCTCCATGGATGGCCGTTGGTTATACCGCCAAGCGAACCCATTCAGGATCGTGTGTGGACGGACCACTTGCGGGTGATACGCAACCACTGGGCCGTGAAGAAGGGGCCAAGTCATGCAGGCGACATGTGCCAAGGAGCAGCTAGATTGGGAACCTACTTCATGGCAGTCAGGCCATGCTGTGGGATATGTGTCGGCTATTGGCGAGGGGTATTTATAACCAAAATATGCAAAGTCAGTGATACGGGTTTTCTACGGGATTCATGTGGGTGAAAAGGGGCAACATAAGATCATAGCCGAACACAAATTTGGCCGCTGGCACTTGTGTTGCCAGGTCATTCATGGAAAAATCTTTCATTGGATGCTGCTCTCCCGTTATCTCTCCGGATAGGTGCAGTAGACAAAGTGTAGGAGCAAACTGCCCGCTTTCTACAAAGGCATGCATGACAAGATTCACGGTATCCAGAATATCTGAGCAGGAATTTGCAGATCCTGCACATACTTGCCGTAGATTAGTTGCGTTGAAAGGACTCGATGAAAGCTGTACGTCGTGCGTGTTTCAGTACCATTTGAGATATCTTGGAAACGTCGGAATAACGCGGTGTGCTGTGTTCTGGTGAAGCATTTATGGCAGTCGTATACTTCTCCCGACAGTGGCACAAACCCACGTCCACATTAAAAAGGCTAGCCAGAATTGTGGGAACATAAGCTGTCAAAATCAAACCAAACTATCAATTACCTACTTAACAGAGCTGATCAATGCTTCCCGTGGTCGTTGTAGATGTCCTTATGGTAAAAACCTTTACAAGTTCATTGGTTGGAAACTTTCCTCATTTCCCTATTTCATTAAAGAAGTGTGCGTGCACTATTCCCTCTCGGTTATTCGTCGGTTGACAAGCAGTCAGATGTACGAAAGCTTACTCTATATTTGTAAACAAGAAGTTGTGATTTTATTCTGACTGTACCATTACGGTCATGCCTGGCGGTACGCTACACACCAGCCGAGAATAAATATTGTTATTACCATACGAATACGAATACGAAAACTTAGGTGGCTTTTTTATCTTAGACAAAACCGGACTGGAAGGCCAGGGATTTGTGGGCTGCTTGCCGTTGAAAAATGCTATCAGGTTGTAGGTTTTGTCTGATTTCTCGATTCTCGCTTATTTTCGGAATATGGAAGCCACATCTACTTGTAGTACGGATATCCGTAATGCAAAAACGGTCTAGCTGCCTTCCTTCGCGTTGTACGCGAAGATACCACGTAATCATTCTTCTGGTTATCGCTCAACACTTATCGAAATGTCTGGAGAAAAAAGACTACGCAGCAGACTTTCTTCCACTCCCCTTTGTAGGGGCGGCGATAACTTGCTGAGCCATACAGGCAGACAAGCAACTTTAAAATTGGAACAATCGCGACAAATTACGAATGAATATTAATTGATGGTTTCAACAATGGTAAACGACCCTTTGGCATTGCTTAACGTTGCGTGTATGTGCAGAAAAATGCTACCCTTTACCGCAAAGGTTTTTCTTCAACATGCTACGCTTTTGGGGGAAACTGCTTATGCCTGAGGAGGATGAGGCCTTCTATGAATCAAAGATTCACCCAAAAGAGTGTTTTTCTAACCAACAGCTGAGGCGCATTCGGTGCTCTCAAACAACCCTTAGTTCAAAATCGGGTCGGTCGTAGATTTTGAGAAATTCCGTAAGCACATCGTGGTGCCTTGCTAATTTTAAGGCTTTTGTGAACACCTGGGGCCAATCACCAGTATATCTAGTACTTAAATCTGAACGGACGGATATGGTCCATGGGGCACGACGGTCACTAGAAGCAAATGTAACTTAATTTCGCGGAAACTATGGAGTGTTCGAATTTGGGAATTTTACGGGAAATAATTATCTTCGGGCTGTACGTTTTGGTGATACGTTGTTGATGTCTTTTTGTTTAAGTGACCAAACATTCAAGGTCACCGGCCACCGCCGATTCTCATGTGATCACAAGTTCACGAGACAAAGCACGAAGTCAGATCGTTGCACAACCTAGAGGTCCGCGGTGTTCTTCAAATGGGAGTTATATGGTTATAGAATTTCTAGGGCAAATTCCACCCTGGCGATTAACGATTTGGTCCGTTATGCTCATCAGACGTAACAAATTAGAGCAAACACACTTTGCATGCGGTATATCAACCGGAAATAACCTGATCCATATACCAAAACGAATGCTAATATGCTTCTCTGTTAAACATCCCAATTCTCAGTTATGCGCAACTAGTCGGGGGATAGTGTGGCCCTATCAGATAATTTGCACGTGAATCGCCACCAAACCGGTGAGAGATCTCCCCCACTGGAAAGCATGACTTAACTAAGCTCAGTTACGTTTTAAGGCGTAACACGATGTGCGGAACTTGAGGTCAACCATTGCTCTCCATCATGCTAACCGCGCGCGCTGTTGCCTACCTTGTACATTTGTCGTAACTGCCGGTCCCGTACCTATGCACTTCACTGATTAGGAGGCCTATTCTTTGCATGATGGCATAATCCGACGGCCAATGACGGTCCCACATACTAATACACGTTGTCCGTCTGCCATGCCGTGTCCGAAAAAACAACCACTTTTGGAGAATTATTGGTCTTCATTTATTGTTCGCATCAACACAAACGAAATGGGCAGTCATTCCATATCTAGTTTTCCGGATGACACTCGACAGGGATTCTGAAAGGGAAAATGTATGATTAGTCAAAAACATGGGCGAATTTGTTCCGACGTATTACCGTCATAAATGCGGGCTAACTAGTTGCTCATTTAGTCCCATTGTTGATAATGAAGGATCCGTTTGTACAGCGATGTTGAGATGTCAAGATTCAGTTATCATATGCATCATCGAGCGCAGCGAAACTAAAGCTAAAGGGGGGTACATACAGGGCAGTCGAAAGGTCAAGTGGCATAGACCAGAACTTTAAGGGCCTTGTTCGTCTTCAAACGTGTACCCATTGATGTAGCCAGAGGAACGGCTTAGTGAGCAGGTGGATGCATGCTGCTTCTGCTTCTTTAGGGCGCTAAATACTAACTTACGTTTGCTTCTGCCTCCCGTCACTTATATCCAATAGCTCAGTAAAAACAACGGCTCTGTCGTTATCAACATAACCATCCTATACTTAAACACAGAAGCACTCCATAACTTGGGGATCCGCCCGTGGGCACGGCTCAATAGCTCCGGTGCTTGCGTTTGTAAACCGACTCTTGTGACCTTCGGCATCCGGCTAAAAGCTAAAAATCTACCGCACCTCAATCACTTAACACGCCAAAAATGGGTGGCGATTTCAGGCTACAACGGGACTCTTTTTCATGTCTACTTCTAGCTGGTGATCTGTCCTTATTAGCAGCTCCCCAGCCCGCCTCCTAAGTGGGTGTTACTGAACCGTTTCAAAAACTACCTTTGATGGCTTTCTACTCCTTACTTACCCTATCACACTCAAATTCACCATAGTCTCACTTCTCAAATGCCTGCCAGCTGACTTTCCGGTCAAAGGAGCCAGCTACGTAGGTAAGTACGCTTTAACCACAAACTTGGGATCCGTCTATTTACACGTCTGCTTCACCTGCCCAGCTATGGCATTGTTCACATGTCATTTAGCTAATAAGCGCTCCTCACATTCACACATGTCTACGCTGATGTGAACTGACCGCATACCGTCATTCCTTACTGTCTCCACCGGAATGTCCACTATCGTTCTTGAAAATGGACAGTGTCGCCTCACTACAGTAGTTAAAAATTTCAACCACCTTTGGCTGCCTGCCATTTTTGGGCCGCAGTCTAATCCATACTCTAGTGCACTCCAGCGGATCTTTTTGACACTTTTCCATGTTCAATCTCGAATCTACATAAAGTAGTCTTAGTGCCTGGGTTGAATGGCACCAATAAAACACCCTCCGCGCTTGCTGGACCCATGAATATCCTTAATCCATTCCGGCCTTAAGTTATCACGATTTTTTGGTCAATCCTGACTGTCCTGACAACCCCAGCTGACTCAGTCAGTATTCACACGTAAATGGCCGTCCACCGACCAGAGTAGGACGTCACGATGACGGTACCTCAACTGCCTTATTCAGTCTGATGGTTTGCCCGTAGTTCAACACATCTCTACTGTTTCTTGGCCGAGCGTGTTACGTGCGCTCAAAGGGCCGTCCAAGTCCGCTAAACTTGTGCGACAGTGGGCAGCTAAACAGGCCTAGATTGGACGTATTAGCCCAACATCGGCGATAAGGAATGCAGCGTTTAGTGGTGCTTAGCGCCACTGGTACTTCTGAAAATAATTCGGACCAGTAACCCATCGATTCGCTCCACTACGCACCCTATCAACGCGCTGATGATATCACCTCAGTTGGTAATGAGGCGTTTGCAACCAGCGAATAAACCGACGACCACAGCCAAAACGTTTCTTTCACTGAGTCGTAATCCAGCAGTCCATCGAAACATTTTGGTCGCACATTAATGGGTGATCCCAATTTCCATGATCCCCTGGGTTGCTGTCTCCTTGGAAACCGCGCATTTTAACAAGCCACTTTGAATGCATCAGCTTTTAACAATCTTTGCATAATTGACTCGGCCGGATAAAAGACCTGACTGGCATCAGGGACTCTTTCCTCGCAATCGGATTACGTGCTCGTAGGCGATCACAGTGCCTACATCAACTATGGCTTCTGCATTCATGTCAAGCGACTATACTCACATAGACCTCACGTACGTCTGGTTTTCCCGCATTGGGCACGCTTTGCCTCATCCTGAGCGCCACTTTCATAAAGCGAACTCATCCAAAATCTCAATGAGCCTTTTTTGGCCAACCTGGGAGTATGCTATCTCTGTGGATGTCAAAACTTTGCCGCTAGATTTCAGTAACAAAGCGACCAGCAATTTATACTACCACCATCTTCCTCAGAGGCCAGAAGTTTCGTCTCAGCAGTTATTGGGGCTGGGAAACGCAGTATCATGTAGTGCATGCTGCGTAGACCTCTTCTTACCCCAGCATCAAAGCAATAGCAGAAAATGTATGGCAAATTGAAATATTTTGCCTCGCACCCGCGTTCTTCTACTCCATTTTGGCTATCGCTGTTGCCTTGGTTTTTCTGGAGGTGCCTGTGGCAGACTCTCGTGGATCAGTTGCCTTGGGACGAACATCACTATGGGTAGCTTATCGGATCTCATAACCTTTCGATGTGGCTCACTGTTGTTTGGAGGTGCAGGTTCTCACTAACTGCCAGCGGCCCACCGGAGCAAATCACCTCATAGTTTGCTCTCTATCCTGATATGATAAATATAGTCTAGGGTGACAGTTTCCACTACCGCTACTACAACCCTGGTTTGCTCCACGGATGTGTGCAGCATTCTGGCATCATATGATGGACGCTGGCTAATCGGACGTCGCTAAAATGGCTTTGTATGCACTTATTCAGTCACTGGACACCCGCACCCGATGCCTAATAAAATCAGAACCTTTGTTTAATTAAGGTGTACTTTAATGCTTCATTTCATCGCTGTCTACTGCCCAACAGGGGTTAGGGTAGGGGTGCGAGTGTTATTTCGGGAAAGAAAAATCGATTAGTGTACAAATCAAACCCGATGAGGCGCTTGATTCAACAATCATCACGTGAAAAGGACGAACGGATGGCGGCATGTGGCCACATGTGCCCAAAGTGCAATTGGCTTAACAGAGTAATTAAAATATCAGCCAAACGCCATCCGTGGGTTGTTAGCCCAGTGAGATGGGTCTGTAGGCGGTCTGCATAGGCCTCTCAGGGCCCTTTTCTCGTCCTCATTTTCATCTTACTCTATGAATGGAGACAACAGCCATCTTTGCGCTAGTTATCGCCCTTCCAGCTTAAATACGCTCCATTCTTTTATTGGGGTGACAGTCTTAGAAGACAGTTTACACAACGGGTGGCGGCAGAAGCAGCAATATCTCCGAGACATGTTTTACTGAAAGGCAGCCACCTACAACACAAAATCCTGATAGATTGAAAGGAAAGTAAGTAGAAGCCATGATTTTTGTCAGAATACTGAGTGTAAATAATTGAGCGCGCGAATAAGTTTATTTTCAGATAGCTGAGGCCAAAAATCTCGAATGTGTGCTGTTTTATTGAGAGAAGTAACGTGTAGAGACTGACTGAGGTTGAGGTTGAAGTGGAAGACGTCGGTAAGAACATCTTTGAGAACGTGAACATACTTTTCAGTGAAATCAACCTTCGGACATTCACGTTCATGAGGCATTAAGCTGAACTTATCGCACACCAGTTGTTCTGAGATTTACTGAAAGGTATCCTGTAATTTATGGTGGCCGATCTTCCGCATGTTTTTATGGTGCATATTTTCATGCACATGACGTACGGTCAAATCGTTCTTAGTCCGGCTTGCTTGTAAACTCGATTTGCGGCCTACGGGTGAATTAGCCGGTCAGTGGGCTGACTTGCGTGAGAATCATATGCCACTGATAAGTTACTACGCCGTAACTTTTTTGGCCTCGAAGTGTCACATGACCTTGGTGATTCACGCAGTCAAATAAGTGAAGTAGATCACTCCCACCACGAGAATGTTAGTATCACTAAGTATAATATCGCAATTTTTACGGAACTTAGAGGAAAATGCAAAAAAGGCAACCCGTACCAAAAAGAAACTGGTCATGGTCGACATTGCCATCAGCGTGAATTACCATTTGGCCCGGAATTGGATGGGCCATATTTGACCAGACAATGTTGGTGTACCTGAAACGCATCAAAAAGCCATCACTTCCATTCATTCGTGCGGAGGCCTAAGCATTTTGTTAAGCCCTCTACTGCAACAGGACAACTTGCGGGATAACTTACAAGCAGTTGTTGGTCGACTGCATCCTTATGCTGTGTAGTGCAGGAGGCAGCTTTCGGGAGTTCTCCGGGGGGTGGGGTTAAGTTTTGTATAGCTTCACAATTTTTGCCCAGTGAACTTTGGGAATAAATGGTTAATTATTCGTACTCACAGAGCTCATCGCATGCTGGTGTCGGAAACCAACCGCTACAGTAAAATATATATATCCAGAAGCAAACTTACTCTTCGGCAACTTGGTTGTGGTGTACATAACAAGGTTTCATGGTGTGGACACTGAAATGCGTGACGACGTCCACGCAGTGCGCGCATGTATTTCCTTAACGACCCACCAAATCCGGAAAAGAATATCTTGTCGGAAACCACATCATCCAAATAAAGATGAAATGCGGCACATTTGGAAGCTAAACGGAGTGATCAACTAAGTGAACGTAAAATGATGCAGAAAAAAAACACTGGAACTTTTCAGAAAAGTGGTAGCAGTAATATTAGCACTTATCCTCAGAAGCAAAATGACTTCACTGACTCTGGTTTTCATTCCGAAGCTCACGCATGCAAGTGAAAGGTACGGCAGTGTCAAATCAACCGTTTCGGTGGTAGAGCTGATGGGCGTTTCAGAAAAAATAGCAGCGCCGCTGAAAAAAACGGGTTTACAGCAGAAAGCTGCTTGATATGTCAATGAAAGGTGCGTTTTGGTCGCAAGCAGCGGTCAGTAAAGCTCAAATACTAGTATTTCATATGCCTCTCGCTAAATTCTCCCTCACATTGGATCAGTGCCTTAGACTCTTAGCGCCAACCACTTTCAAAAGCCCTTCAGCGGATGGACAAAACTCCATGCTCAACTGCTCCAAAAGGGCTCTAGCCGGGGGTCGGTGACAGAAAGCATGGAGGTGGTAGACCATTTTGCACAAAATTCGTTTAAAAACTTAAGTACTAACGGTAAATTTTGTGTTGAATTACCCAGACGGCTCAGACAGCCCCATTCCCTTGACGTGAATGCTATCCATAGACTGTTCTAGACTGTAACTAGCACCAAGGCAGTAGTGAATGAAAGCGAGAGAAGCCTGTGCATTCTGAAATTTGCCACAGAAAGCCTGAGATAGGTGTACCTTGGTTACGGTGACTTCGTAATTACTGACCCAGTGGCAGAGTGCAAGTTCGGAGTGTGGCACTTCCGGCGCGACCTGACGGTATTTTGTAGCGGAAGGCGATGCAGCTTTGCTACTCCTTTATACCAAACAAAACGACGGCGATTTATGAGTTTTTCCTAAAGATTTATAGTAAACGATGCCGGAATGCGTCTTAGAAGCGGTCATGACTGGGCGAACCTCATCAATACTGTGTTGTACAACGGAAGCATTCCCATTTACATGCAACGTTTTGCGTGTTTTACTAGTGGCGTCCGTTGAGGAAAATAAACTGAAGGCATACATCAAATGAAGATGGATTCAAGAAAGCGGTTGTCCTCTGCAGAATTTACTTAAGAATCGGGCTATGGCGGCATGGGTTGTTTGTTGTCGTAATCAGAACAAGGAGTCAAGAGGATCCTTGGACTAAGATTGTCAGTTCACAAGTGGTTATTGGGTGGCTCGTTTTCAGACAGGTAAACCGAATTACGAAGGACTGGCCAATAAGGGCTGTATATAAAACAACTTGCACCCAAGATGGTCATGGTTTTGGTGCCTAGGCTATTTTGACCGGACGAATAAACTAGAACAAGAATGCTGAATATTAGCGACTTGTTTCTGGTTAGAACTAGGCACGGCAGTGCGGACGCGAAGATGCTCCTGCTGTACACTGTATATGTCAAATGCAGGATGATGGCATAAAAAAATATCAGCGCTGGAGTAGAAAGTAATGCATAGACGTTTCAGTTGCATTGTGGCGGAAAGCTTAGGTGCCCTTGATCATTTTACAGCTCTTGTGCTTGCACTGAAAGCACCAACGTCATGCCAGAACAACCTGAAAACTTTGAGGCTCACCGGGAATAATAAAACGTGAAGGGCGCCAGGTTACAAACCAACCTTGTGATCTAGTTAAGGTCAGTAAAATGAACAAATTGGCCAGTGACAGAAATGACAGGTTAAAACTATCGTTTCTAATTGACGCCATGAAAAAGCAGCAGATACCCTTAAGCTAAACAACTAGTGCTTGATGGAATATAGCGCCACTGAAGTTATAATAATAATAATAATAATAATAATAATGTTTATTCCCAACTTGTGGGTGGCATGCCGTCAGGCATGATCATCAGATTACAGCCAGAATAAAGGCATGACTGGCGGGGATTGTGGGTACAGGGATTTTGGGAAAAGGGACAGCGTCATAGGCGGGGGCG
>SJOL01007113.1:632769-644485 GCA_004794785.1 Opisthorchis felineus
TGTCCGATTCAATAATTAGGTGCGTCGGTGACTGATACAGCAGCTGAAGAGGCTGTGGCCAAATTTTTCTTAATAATGATAATGTTTATTCCCAACTAGTGAGTGGCATACCGTCAGGCATGATCATAATGTTACAGTCAGCATAAAAGCACCACTGGCGGGGTTTGTGGGTACAGGGAATTTTTCTCGGAAAAGGGACAGAGAATAAAAACTGGGCACTATCCGATGCAGACGTTAGAATTTGATGGTGGCGGACAAAATAAGAGGGAGGGAAAAACAAGAGGTATCGTGCCTGACACATACAAGAAAACTGCAAATTGCGGAAAATGAGGGACCAGAACAACGGTTATGGTGAAACAGCAGGACTGGCGTAATCCAGCTGGTCAGTTTGAACTAAAACCTAAAACCACCACTGAGGGCCCGTGGCCTTGGACTGTTGAGCTTATGGCCGGGGTCACGGAAGGCGTAAGTGAGGATGATGAACTGGAGGGATTAGCAATACAGATAAATGGTAGTAGGAACCTCAGAATCATGGTGTACAATGAAACTGTAGAGACGCACTGGTGTCGCTGTTGCAGTGGAGTCGGGTGTAAAAGTTCCTTGGAAGAGTGAGTTGGTGACAACACAAGCCAGAACGCGATCTGTACAGAAACGCATTGACTTTGTGGAGAGCACAGACTGAAAGTCCACCGAAATGGTCAAATTTGAAAGAAAGGTTCAGCAGATTTGGATGAAAGCGTCCTGGAGGCTGCTGGGACCGGGTGAAGAGTTTGTTCCTATTTGCAGTTAATTGAACGAGTGGGCGAGAGGTACGGTCAAGAGTGGGAAAGGAGTAGTTGCAGGTGTGCTATCAAACTGAGTGTGGCAATGCCGAGCCATCGTTGGTCTGGCATACTTCGGTTTTTGGACAGCCTCTCAGCGGACGTCATATTTAAGACCATTGGACTGGGATGTGCAATTTATGAGCAGCGGGATTTTTTCAGGTTGGCCAAGGAAATACGCAGGGGTAGAAGGAAGCCGGTGTAAGATCGCAGGTATTTTTTGTCCGATTGAGGATCGCTGTAGATGCAGATCACAGGCCAGGTGGGGTGGATAACAGCCAACCAGGGCATCCAAACCAAGTATTGCAGAAGGTCGAAGCTTGGGAACACGGAAAATGGGATGAGAGCAGTAAGGTTTAGTGAGTTTGGGGAGACATCAGGTAGGTTAATGTACATAAGCAGAGAGAAAAACTTAACGTTTACCACAATTAGGGTGGTGATAACAGGTGATTAAATGGGACAGGATAAGAGTAGGTTTGTGCTTTGTAGACTAGCGGTCAAGCAGGGTTTGAGTTTACTAATATGTGATGTTAAAGAACAAGAGGTCTAGAGCAAACCCTTATAAGCACGCAGAGAGGTGGTATGGTTAGGGACGTCAAACATATGGGCGCACGGTAATGGGACTTCCGAGGTGATAGACTAGTTTATCTGGAATTTATTACGGGAGTTGAACGGTACCATAACCTAGGAGAGAAAACTAATGTAAGAGAAATGGTCACCAGTCCCTGAAGCGCTGCTATCAACTTCAATTAACAAGTAGTGAATGGCGAATAAAGCCTTTAGTCTGGTGTGCTTGTATTGGAGGGCTAGGTATCTCATATATATTTATATAATAGGTTTATTTCCCAACTTGTAGGGAGCATGCTGACCGAGGCATGACCGGGTCGTTGCAATCTGAACGCGCCAGGCGACAACGCGACGGGGAGGAAGATCCATAGGTAGGGCAAATATGGTGAGTTGGGTGTGACACTGCCTCGAAAGTTCGTGATGTTGTGCAAAAGCCCCACCGACAAGAACAGTTATTGTAATGGGCCGCCAAAATATCCTTAGGCTGTCTTTCAGAGCTAGCGTCGACAGGACCTTGAATAAGAAATTTTACTTTCCGCTAGCTTACTGCTTACAACTGCAAAAATCGTAGCCACCAGAAGTTGAGTTCGATTACCTTAGAAAGTTCAACTTCATATCGTCACTTGCTATCGACGAGGCGAATGCTAAAAAATGACTGAACTATACCACTTGCGAAGAGCGGGTTGGAAAGAACTGTGTCTTATTGGGTAGAGATTAGACATTTCCAAACATTTTTATGGTCCGTTAACCGAAAACCAGCTGCCAACCTCGTGGCTACATGTTGAGCACGTTCACCCAAGGGATATTCCTTCAGTGTTAGAGCGTAAACGATTAGGTTTGCGCGCCCCAGCAGCGGGCTAGCGCATACGCCAATGAGCTCCTTTAGATTCCCGAGCACCAATGGCGTAAAAGAAAACCTGGCCATCTTTCCACTGACGCGCACTTTGCCTTTTTGTGTGCAGTATAATGAGGAAAGCTTGATAGAAGACAGCCAGATACTCGGACAACTTTTCCCATCCGATCTAAATATTAAACGATGCCCTTTATCATCAAGTGTCAAGTAGGCTCTTCTCGACTCTCTACCGGATGGCTTCTGCAAGCAACTTTTGCCGTTGACGGGTTGCTTCCAGTTCATTGACCAGAGTTCCTTCGATTCGATAGAGCTCGTTGGCATCGAAGTTCCGGGGTTTGAGGTCGTCAGCGAAGAACAGATGTGCACGCCCTGCAGAGCATTGGGCAAGAAAAAGCAACAGCCCCCAAACAGAACCCTGAAGGAACTCGGCTCTTACCGGTAAGCAGTAGGAACAATTTGTGTTGGTTTCGGCCCGAAAGTCCGGTATTGAAGAAGTCCCGCGACTCAGAGCAGTACCGCCGCTTGAAGGTCGTAGGCTACGAATGCATGGAATATCAGGGTATGGGGACTCGATCGAGGGGCTTCGCAAAGTTGAAAAAAGCAGCTTCCAAAACGAGTCCGCCGTTCTTTGCTCAGCTAGTGCTATCTATAAAGCAGGGATGTTTGTGACACGGGAGTGGTTCGGCATGAATATATTTTGCGCTAACGGTGATGTGCTGTTGACAGATAGATGCGTCAGAATGGTTTACCTAAAGGTACATTCAAAAACTGGTGGGGATGATGGGCCTTAACCTAGCCGGTATCAAGGGATCGCCGGACATGAAGAAGATGTGACAACTGTATATGTCCAAACCGGTAGAATGGAACCAGTGTCAAGATGTCGCCTGAGGAACCCAGTGTGGTTGCTTGCTAGCTGGCGCCACGTCTCCATCTTCATGGACTGAATAGCTCTTGGTCTGGAGCGCCGAACGAATTCAACCCGGCAAAATGGCAAAGGTCTATCCCAGTAAACCCCAAATTCAATTTGGTTGCAACACGATTTCGTAGGGAGAAAAATGGATGCGTTAAGCTTTTGCCGGAATGGCACCAAATGATAAAGTACGCTATATGTTGGACGTGAGTTCGCCGGGATAATTGCTAAGGTAGAATGCCATCACTTTGATCACCTGATGGTCCCGCTCATATATGTGGATAACATTCTTACTTTCCAGACAGAAGACAAGATTTAACATTGCTGAAGATGGAGAAATTTGCGAATTTTTGCCATGCACTTGTTCTTCGTTTGCCATTCGTTCGTTTCACCTCTAAGAACACCAGTAGAAACTATGGTGACCTATCTCAAGGTGATTGGTTTGCGGTGAATAGTAGGGACAACACCTAAAAACGTTGAGACAGTTTTGGCTATTCAATGGATAGAAGTGTGTCTGGGCAAAGTTTTATCGAAGTGTGGGGTCGCCGCTTGTCCTGCGCGACTGAAGTCTGCGCGGCCAACCTCTGTGAAGTGTCGGAGCTATCAACCTTGAGCCACATCTCGCTGAGGACGGTCAGGAAAAAATGCACATCGATGGCTAACCATCACATTTATGAGAGCTTGTTGAAAAGGCGGAGGAGACTTGTGCAGGGGCATTGTGCTGCCACCGTAGACCATTTCCAGCATTCATTTGGGCCATGTTGGGTTAAGTGCAAAACCTCAAAGATTAAATCGTCCAAATGGAGGTTTATCAACAAATGCGATACTATGGATACAATAATGAAATAATAAAACTGCACAAACCTCACATCGTGGGACTATAGTGGTTTCTATACACCGGTTTAGGCATCGATAATTCCTAACGGGATCCCAACGTCCACACCACTCAAGGCAACGTGGCTGCAAGATAGCGAAACCCACGTAGGGATTTAAACAATAATAATAGGTTTATTTCCTAACTTGCAGAGAAGCACCAACCAATGACATGGTCAAATAGTGGTTTATGTTCAGCTCAAAGATTAGAAAGGTAATGTTGGCGCAAAAACCGAAACAACAAAAACGGGAAATCAGGTTGTACACAATAAGGATGGGAGAAAACAATCAACACCGCCACCCGAAGCCAGCAAGGCTCTCTTTGATCTACCAACGCAATCCACCGCATGCGAGAACGAGATCAATGAGAGTGGTACAGTTGCTTTAGCCACAAACTTCCCCCTCGATCCGGAGCATGCGCCTATGCAGGTGAGAAACTAGTTGTCTTCAACTTCCTCCAGCAGGCAGATGCGACGCATATCGTGCCTAACCTTACCCGAGGCAGTCTACTAGCACTTCCCGAATATGGCCATCACTTCCAGGTTTGGCCTCCACAATGATGCCTTTCTCCCAATATCCGCGACTTGGTTTTTCGCCCCTGAATAATACAAGGTCTCCAACTCAAAAATCATGATGGTTTCACATCCACCTGTGTCGTAACTATAAAAGCGAAATGTACCACTTCAACCATCGGCGCCAAATGGTATCAGCTAGCACTGGCCTCTCTCCCAAGCATTGGGTGTATATTGGTGACATTACCTGATAAATCAATAATAAAAAGTGACTTGGGGTCAGCACGTATAGTGAGTTTGGACCGCCCTAGACGGCTGACAGTGGATGATGAGGAAAGTAGACAAAGTTTCGTCGGCCAGCACTTGTTTGCGTTAGACCGCACTCGGCATTCGGGGGAAAAACCGCATCTGACGCTCCGTGGCTCAATACATAATGAAGGCCGTTGGAGTTGGTGCACCTTTGGCTCGGGTCGGACAGAATAAACGGTCATCACTGGTCACTTCCGTTGCATGTCGATTCTTATAGGATATCCGGAGGCCAGATCCTTTGAGGTGAGCTAACCTTCCCTCTCCGATGTTATGAGCCATGTAAGCTGGACACGGATGGGCTGGCACTAGTGGGTTTTGCTACAACGTCACTGCTGTCTGTCTTCAACGGAGTGCAACATTTTGATATCTCTCTTTACTAGTCCAGGAAAGTCGGGCAACCTTCATTTCATGTGTTGAGGTGCAATGGTGACCATGATGATTTTCGTTGTTGCTGCCTGCTTTTGAAGTGGGGTAAAGAAATTTGTTGTCCTTGCTTTGTAGCCGGTGGGTGCTAGAATCACCCGCGCAATAGGAAGCCGTTTAGCAACAGATCAATTCTTCATTGTCTGTCCGCGCCGCTTTATCTCTCGGATAGTGGTGTGACTGTCCTCGGTTCTTGAAAGGCTTGCAGTTGGAGGTCTGCCCTAAGTTTGAGCAAGATTTCAGGGCATCGGCTGTTTGCTCCAGGGTGCCGAGGACGACTTTTGAAAACAATGTACACTAGGAGACCGGGACACTTTTCTGCTAGGGGACTGGTAAGACTGAAGAGGAAACTCAGTATGAGCTTCACTTACTTCGCTGGTCGGGAATTTCTCATTCGCCGTGAGCAACAGGAGAATGGATCACGTCTTTGATCGTCAGGGGCAGAAAAGTTGTGGCGCCTTACAGGCAATTAGAAAAAGATGGATATCAACGGACCCGGGGCGAGACGATTTAACTCTCGAAGCCTTAAAGTTTGGCAGGACAGCAAACCACTGTATACGTCATGATGGCACCCATTAAATTTACAATGAAAAAAGAGATGATTTCGTTGACTCTTTACTTGATGGTCCACAGCGCCACTGGTTCTATTCGGTGGCATGATAAGAAGGCAATCAGATAGCCCCCACTGCATGAATGGCGTCAAAGGAGAAAGTAATATAAACTGCCGCAACTAAGAACGCCTGAAAAGCTAAGCGATATCATCAACGTCAAAAGGTCAGTCTTGGAACCCGGTAGTTGTGGACAAAGCTACCCAGGTAAGCTAAATCCACCAAAGACGATTGAATGTTTCAAAATAGAAGATGCGATCGGAGCCCTAGGGATTTGTGCTCCGGCCTCTTCCGTTACAAGGAATTTGGCATATTGAAAAACTTTCTAGGCGTTGCCCGATAAGCCAGCGTGCTTAAGAAGACAAACTTGTTAGCTCGGTCAAATAGCGGCAAAAATGCTGGAATATCAAATTTGTGAGCCGCATGCGCGTACAAAGTTGCTATAACTGGTACTCACCAGACGCTACTGCTCCCATCCTATTCCTTCTTCATTCCGCCTCTTCCCAAGCTTCAAACTTCGGCTTTAGTTGTGCAAACACCCCGTTATTCATTCAATGTGGCTTGTTCGTGGTCTACACTCACGTGGTCCTCCTACTGATTGGAAATTTTCCGTGACTCTGCATCGGTCTGATTCTATCTGTGTCAATCTCTACGTCTAATCCAGATCCAGCTGCCACGGAAATGCGTATCCTCTGTCCGATTGCAGCAACCTTGACGACCGTTACGGGGCTGTCCGGAAACCAAAGTATGTCAGTGCAAGGATGGCATGGCACTGCCATGCCCAGTCTGGCGGCACTCCCGCAACTGTTTTCTTCAGGATCTTGAACGCAACCTCTTGCCCACTCCAGCCTGTAATCGCAACAACAAACAAACTTTTCATCTGGCCCCAACTGCCTCGTTCTAAATCGCTGGACGTATCGTTCGAAATTAACCAACCTAGATTCCTGCCGCAATTTCGGTTTGCCTCTTCCGAAAGTTCAGTTTCATTTACGGTGTTCGTTTGGCTCTAAGCATTGGCACTATCTCTCCACCAAAACTACCCTTTACACCTGACCTCCCTACGACAGTGACAGCGGTGAATCTACTCAGTTTTAACTTACACCATAGTTTTGGGACGAAACTTGCCACTTGTCTCCAGATCGAATTCTTCAATCTCCATCTCCGTTTTTTATTTTTGTGACCCTATCCATTTACTCGACCGCCCAAGGTCACTCATGGCCAGCAACGGTTTCCAGTTTTGGTTCAGGTCAGGCGGCTTCATCTTTGAACTAGTCATACCTCATGCCTTTGTCCTCGTTTTTTAGGCTCCCACAACTGCGGTGACTTTTCACGTAATAAGCATGCTTCGTTGGTTGTAACTTCCTCTCCGTTGTGTTGTTGCCTGCTACGTTCATGTTGTAACGACCCGATCATTCCTCAATCGGCGTGCTCCCTACAAGTTGAGAGCCCACTGTTTATGACACTGTCCATTTTCCGCGCAATCCGCTGTACCCATAAGCCCCGCCAGTCATGCTTTTATTCTGACTGTAACATTATGACGATGCCTGACGGCAAACCACCCACCGGTTGGGAATAAACATTATTATTAATATTATTATTATTATAAGGTGGTGTCGATGCCATCCCTGCAAGACCGACGACCCGGTAACGGAGAACGAAAGCGGTGAAAGCTTGAGGTCACTGGTTTCAATCCACAGAGGAAATATTTGCTAGTAGAAGCGGCGGATTCATCTGAATTTCCTCCTAACGTGAAATCTTCTTAAGGTATCAAAAGGCCAGTAATCAAAGTGACGTTTTGTTGAAGTTTTTTCACATTTGGAGCGGTATAGAACGTGAAAAGCATGTTTGTTGTTCTCCAGGCCAGAAGGAAAAGTAAATCCCAAGTCGCATATTTGATTCGGTTAATTAGTTTGGGGAACCAGATTCGCTGGCCAAAGGCGATCTCATAAAAACCCCATTTGGATGTACAAGGTTGGCTTCAGATGTGATTACGAGAAATGAGTTTCAACAGTGTAAGCCCTTCAGCGCAGTCGAGTATGCGGTGAGGGTATTTGAAGCAGGCACAAGGTCCGTATCGTAATTTCGCTTTTTAAATCGTTGGTGGTAACCACCTAGTCTGCGCCAAAGAATCTGGGGTCTGTGGTTTTATGCTGATGATGGGAAACGTCTCCCAGTGAAAGGCATTTAAAACATTACCAGACCGTCCGGAGAATTTTTATGGTTTTTGGGCCAGGCGTGTGCAGCGGGGGTTAGGCGTCAATGGCGAACGTGAGTAGTTGCGTGAATACTGCACAGTAAGTTAAGTTTTAACCGGACATTATACACAGGCAAGCAAGGGTGTCGAACACTATTGGGTTGTTTAGGGTTACTGAGAGCCAGTAAATTGAGTTTGTTACATTAGGCGAGTACAATGACCCGAACGTCGCTCGTTTGACCAGTTGGGTTGGATGTGTGTTGGAAACTACGTAAATGCTGCAACAAGGTTCAGGCATACGGTCTATCATTAATTTTTCAGAGTTTTGCACCTATATTTTATTAGCAAACAGCTACCTGCTTTTGAGTTAGGGGTGCCATGTGGCATTTGAAATTTTGTCCACTTGAGCAAATGATTATCACCCAGAAGCCAGTGAATAACGCAATCCTGCGAGGCTACTTCCATGCAAAGGCCTCAACATCAATTTCGCCATATTTTCGGAGAAACTAGTTTTACTTAGTATCGAATGATCAGTAGTTCTGCAGCCAGAATAGGGTGTGAGGTTCTCATAGCTTACAATAAGCTCATTGGCCAAAAACTGAGCGAAAACTCGCTCCTGTATCTGAAGTTGTTCATACTGATATTGCCCAAATAGACAAATACGGATGCATACTTCAGTGTAGCCTGATTGGTCAGGATAGGAACCAGTCATAGCGAGGCTTGTTTGACTCTTCCTCTCTCCCCCTATCAAAATTTCAGCGTGATCCTGTGGGTAAATCCTCGACTGTTCCATGGGTACGGCTGTCTTAAGCTAACCTCACGCTAACCACTGACACCTTCCGGTTAGGCATCTTGGCTTTGGCTGATGACTGTAATCGCCGTTCTGATTAGGTTTTAGTACCACGGCACTCCCTCAGCCCGCTTAAGGCCCGCTTAGCCCAAAATAACCCCTTGCTACATTTGCGCCTGGTAAACACACAACCGGTAGCCATCGGTGACAAATAGGGGTGGCACGTTACGCTTGCCAACGGTGGCTACAGTCGTCCAAAGGTGGCAACCCAAAACAAATTTTAGTACAGCTTTGTTGGCTCTTTTTTAATTTCTCAAAACCTGTTGCAGGCGGACGAGGCTAACGGTTGCAGCCTTAAATTGGCTGAGGCATATGTACCGGCTAACTAACTGCGCCCCATAGTACTCGGTCTCACCACCCAACCGCATGGCATCCGAACTATGTACGAATGCGGTATCTAATTAGCAACCGCGTCGTGCTTACAACAACATGCGGGATGGTCAAAGGATAGCGAGATAAGTGCAGAAAATAGAAATGTATCAAACGAATGACATCACTGGGTTTTCAAAACCAACTGTCAATTGTCAGTTCGTTCAAAGGCGGTCTTCTTATCTCGAAGTTTCCGGTCTCCAGGGCTTTGACCAAAGTACAACTGAATGGTTCTCTCTATAAGGTGTGCTGTCATAGTGGAGTACGTGGCTACAGAGAACATGGTATCTGAAATGGCAGGTGCCAGTGTAAAACAGTTATCTAGTCCTTTATAAGCCTCAGCAATTCTGTGCATGGGATAGGTCTTTTTTCTTCCCTCTGTAATCAAGCCAGCTGATCTGCGAACTGAGGAGCGAACATGCTGCATGCTCGAACGCGCAGAGTTTAGGTCAGAGTAGCTCAGTCTTGAGAGAGAAATAACCTTTTTTAATACAGTGTTGGCCGAGGACTAAAAGACCAGGTGTCATTTCGGTTGCCGAGAATGTAAATTCACAACTGGGTAAACTGAACGCCTCCCGGATTCAGTTTGGTGGGTTGTCGACTGGGAGTGGATTCGGGACGCACGGACAAGGGTGAACGACTGCTGCTGCGATGCGTGACGACACAGCCTTTTCCGGAAGAACGAGTCAGAAGGGACCGGTCCAAAGAGCCGGACATTCTGATCACACATCGGTTGAGTGTAACCATCGCTGAGTTTGCCAACGCGGTCAGGAAAAAAAACAAACCATACCGTGACCACAGTGCGGCTGCAAACGCCTTGTTGTGCATAACAACTCCAAGGGTCGCACTGTATACCTTTGTTTCTGCGCTCTCAGATCAGGCCCTCCCGGTCATAGTCGCTATCATCAGGGACAGTGACATCAGTGTTGACACATGCTTCACTGCCGTCCAGCCACAAAGCTTGTATAATTATATTTAAAGCCTTACGGTGAAAAGAAGAGAAAAGAGTGAGTGAGGGAGGAGACCTAATGCTGGCCTAACAGAGGCTGTATCGCGACCCTACGATAGCACAGCCCATATTGTAGCCTGGTAGGCACAACCCTTGAGGCCTAGCAATGTGCCGTTTTGACACCACAACTGACGCAAATTAGAAAACATGATTGGAGTCTTTCAGACTCATGCACATGCGTTGATTAGACACACTTTCGTTAGCTAATACAACTATTGAGTTATGTAAAACTTTACACAACCTCCAGTGGTTCCCTTTGAATAGTAAGGGAAACGTTCGTAAGCTGCACATTCCGAAGCATTCCTCTGCATTTTGAAGGTGCAAAGTGCATGAAAAAGATGGTATGAGTGTGGTCAGTTTATTCCGTAGAGCTCATGCTGTTCCTTGGTCTTCAAAGATGAGGGCGATGTCGTCTGCGTACTCCAGATCGACAGGATTCTCACTAGCAGTGATTTGAATACCAGGGTTTCGAAAATGCTCCAGCGTTCCTCTGATTTTCTCATCAATGATGAAGTTTGACAAGAATGGAGAGAGTGGACATCCCTACTAGATACCACCTTTTGTAGGGAAGCTTCTGGAGAGCTCACCGTACACTCACACGCCAAGAAGTACGTGAATATAGAGAGCAGATTATATTCACTATCTTATGGGGCACACCCTGTCGAGCAAGCGTGTTTAGCAGCACTGCCGATCGACAGGATCGAACGTACCATTGAAATCAAGGAACATCAAAATTATGGGTCGTCTGTACGTATGGCTTTGCTTCAACACTTCACATCACGTAAGATGTGGTCGACACGAACTCTACCCCGTCAAAGTCCAGTTTACGGTGAAAGTGTTTACTGGTGAAAATTTTTTGTGTCACTGTAAGACGACAGTGGATCAGTGACGGTAAAAGCATTGATATAACGGGAATCAAACTGATACCGCTGTGGTTACTACAAGCACCCTTTTTGAAGATCTGTATCATTATCCACTCACTCCAGTTGTCTGGGACAGTCTCTTTCTTCCAGATTGAGAAAATAGGTTAAACAGGCACTGGCTGAGGAATTCATTGGCGTCCACAGCTCCAGTTTATCGGGGCGTAGGCAGACATAATAAACAGGGAGCGATGGACCCCACTTTCTCGAATTTGCCAAACGAACCGCACAGAGACAACTATCAACGGGTATCCAGTCAAGTAGAGATGCTTCTGCTCGATGGTTCAATGCGATTCCCACTACGTCATATACAGGTGCAGCGAACTCCGCATCTTCAGAGGTGCGCAGCCGGAATCTGGAAGAGAGTGAGGGGGGAAGTTAGTTCGATTACAGTAATTGTGTCCTATATCCTCCTTTCTGACAAACAGCATACATCAGTGCATAAGGAATCCAGCGTACGAACAAGAGCCGCTTGTTACCCTAATTGCTTCAGTGTAC